>DVQP01001996.1:0-13583 GCA_018231745.1 Danaus eresimus
AGGAGAATAAAGGATGTATATAAAGTCTAAATTAAAAAATAAAATAAAATTTATATTACTTCCTACTTGAAGAATTTGGCAATGTTAATGATAATCATAGTTATGACCAGCTCAATAGGATTACTCAGCATCTTTTATGCAGTCTGGAATTTTTTTTACTAAATCCCATAGTTAAATGTTTCTTTACATCAACGCCAGGGACCACCTTCTAATCTTGGCTCAACAATGGTCCACAGACAGCGCGTTTTCCTCGTTTTCCTATCGCGACCAAATAAAAAAAATTTTTCTGGCGAAAATTCAATAAGGCTCTATTGAGACTCTTAACCCACTCTCTCACTTTGAGATTCTGATAACACGCAGATGATACGTCTGATATGACAGGCATACAAGGGCTGCGGTGGTACGAGTATACGATACCAAGGCTGTTGTAAACTTGCTTAAAATAGACATATTAGTAGCATCTTTTACAAGAGTATATGTATGCAACCTTCACAATAGTCATGGTATATCGTTTCCTAACGTAACGCGTACCGGTTCCTCTCAATCATGTATCCCTTTCTCTCTCGTATACGGCAAAAACCAAAGATTTTTTGAGTCATATTAAAATCATTCATATTCCAAACAGATTATTAATTTAATGTTTATGATATTTAATAATAACCTAAACGTTTTATAAGCTACACGATGAACAATTTCTATATTAAATAGTTTAAGTTATCACTCCTGTCGAGCGTCCCGAGACGCACAAATATTAATTTTTTAAACATAGTTTTAAGTTTAACGAAATATTTCTGTAATTATTCTTATATTTAATTTTTTTTTATATACGTAATATTATATATTTTTAATGTCCTCAATCCTCGAGAAATGACTACCTTACAACTATCACACCAAAACACCAAGAGCTAGTAAATGTTAAAGTATACAATACACGGGAATAGTTGGGTTAATCGGAGCCAATATCGGAATAGCTCAGGAATATTCTGAAATCGATGTGAGCTTGACATGCAATAAATCAACGTGGTGTTCATTCCCATGAGGTTGTCTCGTGATGCTTCATATACACCTACAAATATCTCTTACAATCCGAATCGATATTCACTTTAGGAATATTTTAATAAAAAAATATCTTCACACAGGGAGTGCTCAGTAAAATTCCGTTACTAAACGCGAAATTAATTTTATCTACACATCAAGTTTTTAATAAGGGGCCTATTTGTTACAAAAAAAATTATTTTTTTTAGTTTTTTCAAGAATTTATGCGACCTTCAGTAAAAAGTAGGTAAGTTTGTTTAAAACCTTCTGGTGCCATATCAATCACCCCGAAAGTACTTGTGATTCCGTCAGATAGCATTGAATGAAACGTTTTAATTTATTTTACTTATATTAAAAGTAAAAAAAAATTGTCATTTACAGAATTATATAACATCATAAATAAAACTAATATATTTCGGATTTACTACGCGATTTTTTATTACTTTAAACTACATTATACCGACGTTTCGGTCACTTTTCAGCCGCCGTGATCACGGGCAGACGAGATGTTGGTGTCAGTTAGTTGGTCTCGTTATTTATCATCTTCCGCCATCGATTTCTTAATTTTCTGGCGTACCGTTCGGGATGCCGGCAGAATGCGCTAACGGTGTCGCGAGATCCTGCGGTGTAGTCACAGAAATAACATAATAATGGAAGTAATATGTAAAAAAAATAATATGTGACCGAAACCTGAGGTCAGAAAAAGGACGTTAGAATAATTTAATAAAAATAGAGGTTTATTTTGCAATTGTTATTTAATGTAATTATAAAGCAATTTTTCAATATATTTGTGTAATTTGGTGCAAAACTCACTGAAATACAAAAGTATATGAAATAACAATCGTAAGAGGAGACTGCGCTGATTCATCGACCGCAACAACGCGGCATCATTAGTGGCCATGTTTTTCACAGTCTGTTAAACGATTGAAATTATACTATTAACATATTAACATAAAAACTAACTACTACTACTAAAGGTATTTTTATTACAAACTACAAACTTGGCGAGATCTTTGAAGTGAAATTGATTAAAATAGATGTTGTTCGTGGAACAGCGCTATTGTTGATTTATTGGGCGATTCAAATTCTTTCTTTACTTTTATTTCTTGATTATTCATATACCTACTTTGATTATGATTTAAGATTTAATCCAACAATTCAGATTTCAATTATAATTGTTAGGGTAAACTTCAAACTAATATTGTAAAGAAGTAAAAGAAGTGCGATCATAAAAGTTGTTTCGAAGCTCAGGCTTTTGTTTTTCCAACAAATGTATTAATATTTAAATTTTTAAGTATTGTTTACTTTATACAAAAGTCAAAACTTTACTTTGATCACAATACACAAAACATGTTCAATAGTAATTTTAAAGGATCGTCTGTAATAATATTTTGTATTAAGAGAATTATTTTATTGCTTAAAATATTTTTTACTGTTTTGTTGATTATGAATTAAAAATATAGCGCTAGTAGTGTCTCTGTTTGATGGCTAATTCATAGTTTTTATTTACAAAAAAATATATTTACAGTAGCAGGTTTATTATTAGTAGTTATTTTAGGTTTTGCAAATAGCCGTTAATTTTAATTTCGATTAATCGACGTCCCTTCATCTCAGAAACTTCCTTACTAGCTATAAATAAATATTAAAATCGTAAAGTAAAATAATGTTTCATAAAAAATTACTTCCAAATTAAATAAAAAAATAAATTAGCTTTCCACAAAGTAATAGGTTTGTATGTGATGAACTTAATCAGAAATTATAAATTTATGTTAAGTTCATTGACAAATCAATCTTAAAATAATATCACATTATTACTTACAAACCATATTTTATATCACAATTTCAGTATCATTATTAGCTAGCAGTTGCCCGCAACTTTTGCCCAAATTTAAAACCCTTTTGGAGACACTCTTAATCACCCTTATGTGGATTATTTCGAGTGAGTGAATGGAAGCGATGGAACTACCGCAGGACAATGTCCTTTCGAATGATTCAAAAAGTACTTTAGAAATTCCCTATCTGCAAGTAAAATTGTCATCAAATAATATCATAATTTGGGAAAAAATGACAGAACACCGCGAAGAAAGTTTCCATCAAGGCAATATACAAAAAACATACTTAAGAAATTGAGCCAATTCTTGAGATCAATTAAGAGTGCCAGTCCTTTACAACAAGTGGTTATATACAAATGTCTCAGACATTAAAAATAGGGCGGCGTTGAAATCAGCAGTATATGAAAACACAATGAACAAACCAGGCCACTACATTTGGTTTGACAAACCACAGACCCCTCACACGCGAGAGAGGTTCATACTGATATTATTCTGCGAGGCTTTTAAAATGAAAAAACATCATAATTTCTGTAAAGAAAGGTGGCTGGCATTTATCCAACACTTGGCACCTCCTCATCAAATATATAAAATCCCATGTTCGTGACCATACCGCAAAACCTTAATATGCAGTAGACTCATTTTGCGTGAATCCAGAAGCTAAGAAACTATGAAATTTAAAGATATTGTCATCTCGGTTGCTGCAAAGGAACCGAAACGTCGGGATAATGTAGTTGTTAAATAACAAAAAAATCATAGTAGTAATCGTAGTAGTTACATTTCTTAGATATCATTACAAATATTAGATATCATTATGCTCGCCAAAATTGGTCCAGCCATTGCATAGAATGGCCAAAGCAAACAGAAGGACAAAATTTAAAGATTTACATTTTTTGATGTAGCTATTGTTGAAATACTTTCATACATGCAAAGTTATTAAATTGGAATTTTATTTATTGGTTTACATAATGTTATAAAGTACTGTGATAACAAATGGTAGTCAAGGAAAATATTTTATGTTAATTTTTTTATGCGAAAGGTTTCAAACGAACAGACGGCCTACTTGATGGGCGGTAGACACCATCGCCACTAGACATCTACAATATAGGAGATGTCGCGGATACCAAGAAACCATGTTTATTGAGGAACAAGGAGGGAAGAGGATAAGGAAATGCCAGGAAAGGGTGAGAACAGGGATAGAGCAACCGTCTCTCTCACACATCGGAAGAAACGCAACCATTAAAGACTACTTCACGTCGAACTTCTTACAGAGAATGTTACTTTCCCATTCGAGCCAGCCCATGTTCGAGCTTTAATAACTTGACAACAGCTAGGTTCTACCACTTTGAATGAGATAACACTGAATACATTCAGATAATTTATGACTTTTAACGTTACGTTATAAAAAATGTACCCATAAAATTAAATACAACGACACTTAAATATTAAAAACTGTAAACCTGTATTTAAGAAATCTGATTATTATAGGTATAAATGGATTATACAGTTTAACTCAAGTAAGGACTTAAATTTACTAAATATTCTTATACTACGTACATATCAGAAGAAGGAAAAATAAAAAAAAACTGTTAGTAAAGTACCAGTAATAGAAACTAATAAAAAAATCACCTAACACAATATAAGATATCACAAGCCAGGTGTTCATCAATACGAGTTACAAATTTTAGGCTTTACTTGTTAGAAATAATGATAATACTGACTTATACCAAGTCATAAACTTATTCTGCATCGACTTCGAAATTATAAAACTCTAAGTAAAAAAAATATTGTGTTACTAAAAAAACTTCATGTTTTATTTTAAACTTTTCCAGAATATATATCTTACAATTCATTTAATAAATTAATTTATTTCTAAAAACTTAACGTTTCAAATGAAACGTTGTGATTAATGACCAGAATTGTGTTTCTACACAAAAGGGTAGAGTGATGAGACAAAGAAAAAAGCAGATTTGAAGGATCTTGTTTTAAACTCGGGTTTGCACTCCCCTTGATTCATGAACGACTTTGATAATATTTGCCATATCCTTCTTACTACATCATATTACTCTACAATTACATGTCTAAGCAATCGAACGTACTTTAAAGAAAAATGCTATTTATAATTTTTTTTATTATACATTTTGTACCAAATACTAGTACTAGCACTGAAATAAACATTCAATTTTAATAGCCAATATTTGAAGGTTTTATTGCAAACATTAATTTATCGAAGCTAGAGGGAGTGTTCTTATTCTATTATGCTACAAGCCTTTTCCTTCTTCTCTACTAACCTTCATTCTGAAACTGACACTTTTTGTATAACATAAATTCCTTCAATAATAACAACAGCATAGTGGTAAAATATCTTTATTCATCCTATGAAAGAAGTTAATATATTTTATAAGGCTGAAGTATAAAGAAATATTTTCAATAAGTTGCAACACTTTCAATAAGTTTCTAAGGAGGTTTTCCTTTCAGTTACCAGAAGCGATGAAGTATAAAGCTCATAAAAATGCGCAGGTTTTCTAGTCGATAGAATTCCCGTTTTATTTTTAATTGAACTCTTCCAGGATATGAGTAGATCTTGTTTATCTAAAAGTCTAATAAACCAATTAAAATATTGTTTTCGTCCCACACTGGTCTTATACCCTTTACTTTAAACAAATAATTAACATCTATTGGCCGAAAATTTCAAAGATTGTAAGCTGGTCGAAGTCACTAGCATATAAATAGTTTATGCTTAATTCAGGTATACTATCCTCGAAGCTTGTAATAATAATATTTCAATTGAATATTTAGTTCTTTTTAAAAAATGAGTAGGTACATATATATAAGTACGTGTTGACAAATTACATGTATGAGGTTTCAAATAAAATTGTCTAGTTTGCTAAGTATTAAATAGAGAACAGTCAAGTCTTCGGAATATTTGGTATATTATGTAAAATGAACTGAAAAGTATCAAATTCTTTTTATTTTGCCAGTGGGGTCAAACGAGCAGGCGGTTCAGTTAATGTCACCCATGGACTTCCGCGACATAGTTTTACGGATGCGTTGCCAGTTACCAGTGATTCAGGAAAAGGGAGACGAAAGTAAGCCAGGAAATAATAAGCGATGTTTGAGGTTACTGTTTCTTATTGAATTAAAAGTCAAGTAGAAAATATAGAAAGGAAAAGTAATCGACTAGAGCAGAATAATCCCGAATATGGTATGTCCGATGCTTTACCAATTAAAGTATCGTGTTAAGGCACGCTCATAGCTACTTTAATGTTAAATTAATGTTGAAAAAATAGATCAATTGTTTTTTTCTATTCTCTATGAAAAATCTGAAAAAAATATGTTCAACAATCTGAAGTAATATATTTCTAGGAGTACTCATACATTGTATTGTGAAGTATATTCGATGACACATACAGATATAAACTTGTATGGAACGCTTTATTACTTTGTAATGTAAAGGAACTTTAATCTCAAGGTTGGAAGTGTTGTCTTATGCAAATATCATCCAAACTTTAAGGTCTTGTTTGCAAAAGGCGTTTTGGAATGTGCTTTTGTTCTTTAAACAAATTTATGCCCCGAGAAATGCCTATACGAAAGGACTTTCACGAAGGTTGTATTCCTCAATGTTATTAATTAAAAATAAAATTTAATTAATTTAGGAAAAATAATAATTGACACAGTATTTGAATGGGTAATGTAAACATTCATCTCAAACTTTATATGTACCTAACTTATAAACCGAAAAGTCATCAAGTCACAACCGAAAAGATTAAAAACGTTGAAGTTAAAAAAGTTACGTATTTGTATTATTACTACACGCTTATAAATTGTATAGTCGGCTAGTTCAATATTAGTTGTTATAAAAAGAGTTTAAATTCTTATGAAAGCAAATTTAAGAAAGGTGGAACATTTCAATTTATCATTAAATTAGAGAGCAATATCCTCGATGGTTTTATCTCAGGGAAGACCGTTATAAATCTTTTACGAGCGATACCTTTACTGCTAAAATATTATTGTTTATTATTCATGAGGTCGGCTTTTCCTCCTCTCGCATATTTCGTGTTTAATATCAGAACTGCGATACTTTCCAAGCTATGGTTCGAAATATTGAAATATATAATAGAAAAATATAACTAATGAGTATATTTCTGATAACCAAAGTTTAGTTCATTATAAGTCTGCTGGCGCTGAGTAAAATTTCAAGACAAATGACCGACTGATTGTCTTGTACTGAGCTCATTTGCCCATACGCTATCCAGCCTAACACGAGGATGACCTCTACATCACTCCTTCTCGAGTGGAGCGTACTCGTATTTTAAAGGCTTTTCCACTTTCCGTCATGTAAAACTGACTCGTGGTCGTATCGGAGGCAGATAGCTATGTGTTGATCATGTCTTTGCTGCATAGAATTAGGAGTTCTGTGTCTGCAAACTCCATCACCTTGAAATAAAATATAGTGAAACGAGAAACGGTTGTAAGACAGTTCAAATATTTTAAATCAACTATACGAATTAAGTCAAACTAAATACTTAACATTAAAAAGAGGAAAGACTTGTACTTTTGTAAGTAACGAATAAACTCAAAATGTACTAGACCGACTTTAATAATTATTTTTTCAATAAAAAACTACATTATAACTGAGTAACATAGGGTCATAAATATAGATTTAATACGTGTATAATTTAGTTCATAAATTAGTGTACAGGTAGGTTTCAAGATAAGCATACATTTTTTTTTCTAATTTAGTGATTCATTGCCGTTCTAATTTGCATGCTTATAACTTAAATATCTGTACTTATTTATGTCTACCTGTGCGAGTCCAAGACGAGCCGCTATTTATATTATAATATGGTATGAAATTCTAAAACGTGTGTTCTGAGAAACGTCAATTTATTGATAAAAAATATATATTACAAAAACCTTTTATGAGCAATCATAAGACAAGTTGGTCAATTTATTTAGCCATTTCATACATCATATTATAAATATTGCTGTTACCTTTTATAATTACTATGTATGTACTCTGTACAGAAACTATGTAAATTAATAATTTATTAACCACATAAACAAGGTTTTTCGATCAAACCGCGTCTGATGTATTTTATTTACAGATTCCCCTCTTTTGTATTCTTAACTGAATTAGGAAAGAACCTGAGTTGTAACAAGGCTCCCAAGGGTTACTAGAAATGTTGAATACGGAAGAGATGTACTATACCGTATGGATATTATCACTGAAAAAATGTTAGCAATAAACATATAACACAGTTGGACCGGACGACAAAAATTAAAAAGATTCTTAAGTCAAGGAAGAAATTAATGAGACAATTATACATTACATATTATATACATACTTGCAATAAAAAAAAATTATACAGTTTTTTATTTATTCCGGGACCACCTTACTAACCTGACAAACATTGATTAATTACTAACCAAAAATAATTAAAAGCAAAGCTTTGATTCCCGGCTTATGATTGATCAATAAGAAGTGCTCCTTAATAAATAGAAAATTATTGGAAGTTAGAAAATTGACGCTTGTTAACTAAATACCCTTGAACGATGATGTCAGAGAGAGGATCACATTTCAAGAGAAAATAAAATAAAATATGTTTTTAATGTTTATACACCGCTATGCTTTGCTTAAAATGATTTTTAAGTAACAAAAAGAGACTTCTAAAACCAGCATAGGAATGAAAACAAAAAATAATTTTAAACTAACATTCATCTTTTGAAGAAGACGCCTTCTACACATCAAGTAACTTAGCTCTTATGTATTATAATATAACACTAAATTAGAATTTTATAAAAGTAACCTAAACCGAAACTAACCGACTCTTATTCTCATAAACCTCGATATATGCCATAAGTAACAAGGAATCAGTATGAAACTAAAACTAAATTTCATTTATTTTTAATACAAGTTAGACCACAAGATATTAGATCGATTATTCCCTAGCTAAATAATAATATCCTAATAGAGAAACTTCGCATGGGGCAGTATATACAGAGACTTCTTGTAGGTGGTAGAGTCTAGTTATGGTCAAGTTACTACAGCTCGAACATGGGTTGGCTCGACCGGAGAAGTATAACCTTCTCACAGAAGAAGTAGTCTCTAATGGCTGCATTTCGTCCGATGAGTGAGAGAGCCGGCTGCCCTTTCCCCGTTTTCTACCCTTTCCAATCCCTTTCCTTTTCTCTCCATCTCCTAATTTTTCCTCCCCCTCGGCCCCGGTCAACGGTGGCAACACATCAGCAACATTGTGTTGCGGATGTTCATGGGTAACGGTACTACCTCCATTAGATAAGCTGTCTTCTCGGATACCCTTTAGCATAAAAAAAGGACTGCACTCAGGTTCAAAACAAATAAATACCGCGTCTCATATTACAGACAACGATATTTAGTCTCCGATAGTGACATTAACCCGCAATTATTAAATGTACTAAGAAACATTACCCATATAGATATGAAACTAATGCACCGACTTAAAAATGATCAGAAATTATATACATTCAGTTAAGGTATTAAATTAGATTATTGGATATAAAAAAATATGGTTTCGCTTATCTACTTTAGGTTTTTAGTCGATGTTTGTTCAGATATTTAGAATTTTTATTACATATGTTAAGTTAGGAAATAATATGAAGTCTAGAATTTATTTCTCTTTTTAGTTTCTATGCTGTTTTTTGAGTAACTTTTATTTACTTAAATATAATTTAATTCTATTCACCGTTGAAAGCTCCGTACGATATTTTTGGTTCCGGTGTTTATTAATATTTGTTGCGCCTCTAAGTTTTGATCAATATATTTGAACCTTTGCCTCTTACTGATAAAAAGACTACTTATTTTTCTATAATAACGTCTGTACTGAGATGCGTAAGACTGCTTTAAATCTTATTTTTATTTTTCTAACGTATTCTTTATACTGCAACATATTTGCGAATTGATACGTAAACTGTTTTAGTTATTGTTTTTTTTTTCCTCATTAAGATAGAACAACTACACAGAATGACTCTAAATCATAGCACATCAACATTTTTTATTCATCTATTTCAAAGAAAACACAATTAATGCATCTTCCGATTTGTGATTTATTGCTACCTGTTTTCTTTATTATTGAGGTGGAAATTTAACTGTAATTTGTATATTGTATATTCAGTAAATATCTTTTTCAATCCATCGTAAATTATTTGATTATGTACATATCACAAAATAAAATTGATCCGCAATAAACATGATAAATTATGATAGTAACAAATATATAACACAAGCACTTAGCCACTTATTCATAAAGTCTACCTTTATTTAAAATAAAAATGTGTGTCGCAAACATTCTGTTTTAAAATAAAACTAACGTTTCCTAAAATCATTTTATAAAATATTAATGGAATACAGTCTAGACGGGCAATTTATCGTTTTCAGTTTCATAATATGTTTTCATAGCTCGAGACACTAAGATATGGTTGTTTCACATTACTTTGAATGATGTAGTTAGTTCTGAAAGAGGTCGCAAGGGATTTTAATGAGTATTCAAAAGTAATGTTGCTTAGAACACTAGTCATTTAAGTTCTGATTTCTTTTTTTAGAACAACTGATACTGCATGAATAAAATATATATTATTTTATCGACTGTTTTAAAAATTTTAAATGTTAATTAGAGAGTATATTTCATCAGTTTGTAATTTTTAATAATAACCTAATTGTTTGTTGACAAAACTGAACAAAGCAAACTCCTTCATGTCGTTGATGAGCGTGAGGTTTCTATTAAAATATAAAAGAAGAAGATGTTGAAAAGTACATTTCTAGGATACAAATTACATTAATTTATTCATCTTAGACTACAGTTACATAATTCGTTTATTGTACATGTGTCATATGAAAAATAACTACGAATCAGACCATTTGAAAGTCTCGAGTATTAAGGTTCTACTTTTTATTACACCCAAGTGGACCAACAGTCGTATGTGAGTCGTATTGTATATTATGAGTGTCAGATAAGGATACAGGATTTTCGGTCTATTTTCCTCCACCTATTTGTTTCACTTTCCTTTTTAAATATCTCTCGGACTAAAAAGTTCCAAAGAATTTCCTTCAAAATTGAAGGCTACTTTTCCCAAATATAGTTATATAATTATAATTACTTCTTCTGTCTTTATATAAATCAATATTACTTAAATATAAATTTTTCGAGCATTCTAAGAAAAACTGTAGCAGCAATTAGGTGACTCTTTGGCGCTGCGACAAAAATTTCACATCAATCGTAAAGTTGACAACCTAGGTATAGAAAGATTGTTTATTAATAATAATAATTGATCTTTCAAACACCAACGTAATAATTATTTTTAGGGTTTACGTGTCTACAAAAATGCGTTCGAAGAATTGTTTTTTTCAACCAAAACTTGTAATACATTATAATAAAACATATTTTAGGTATTTAAATAATAATTTTCATAAAATTCTAAAACGAAATAAAGAAAAATTTTATTTTTAAATTTTTAATTGGCACGACAACAAAAAATATGTAAAAATATGAATCTACATATTTTTGTACGAAATACATTATAAATAAAGTCATCGAGACGGTAAACACGTGTCTGAAACTGAGCACAATTTATGTTCAAATCAATGGTTTTAATATAAGTTCCAGGTAGAAACTGCAAGAATAAAAATGTGAAGCGAGGATATAACCGCTTCACGGTCATTGGCGCCGTCATATAGGGCTTGCCTGCCCACCCGGTCGCGTTACATATTGCCATTTCTTTGCAAGCGATTTCGAAACGCTAGATCAAAAATATTTTAAGAAATGGAATAATAATAATTTTACTTTTATACTGTTAGAATAAGTAAATTTTAATTTATATATATACGTTGCTAACAATATTATCATAAGAAAATCATAATGTGTAGGACAACACAAAGCCGCTGTATCATTTTCTACTCGGCTGATCAACAATAAGTCGGCTCACACGCTCACTGCTCTTGGCAGAGTAAACTGCTATCGTATGCTGACATAATCCATTAAAAAAAATTTATACGTTTTAATCAGTCAGTCTCCTAAATGTTTATTATTCTGTTGCAGACCAGATTCATAACAAATTTCTCATACTGAAATCTAAAAAGCACACGTAAAAACTTGTATGAAGAGCGCTCTCGACACACTACGATTATAAACGAATTGCTTTTGGAAAATTTAAGCATATTTCATCACAAAGCGAGCGGAGTCACGACTGCCCCGTTACTTGCTTACTTACAGTTGCTGCTTTCATTTAAATGCAATTTTCAAATTCTGCAACTCTTTTGACTAAGAATAATTAACATAGAAACACTTAGGCAGATATAGTCTAGAGTTTAATTGCTATTCTTCTCATTGCTTTGTGTATGGGCGTGTGTTGATGTGTAAAACGTAGTGATTTCTTGAACTGATAGTATTAAAGTACGCTTATAACGTAATAAAAAAATATTCAAAATGGTCAGACATGAAATAATCCGCTGACATGTTTCAGTGAAAAGTATTTTCAATACAAATGTGATAATATCTATAGTCATCGTAATATTACTATTTTATAGTAACAGTAGTTTTAACCAAGAGTCTTTTTGAAAAACTTTAACTACATTAAATATCTTCTCAGTAAATTTTTCATTAAATCTTACAATAGTCCGTGGAAATGAACTACACGAGAGAATACAATTTTCTCTTTACAGTTCCACGCGACTCACAAAGACCGCTATTATTGGATTGCTTTTCATTCCAAAACTAATTTCGTTGTAAAAGATACAATAGAAAATCTTCAGCGATATCCTTAAGCCGCCTGCATGTCAAAGACTACAAACTAAATCATTTTTATGTCAAAGTCATATTTTGTGAAATATAAATTGAATGTTAATAACGTTCTTCTTTGTTTATTTATATTGAATATATATTAATTCAAAATCCTAGAGGAATATTTTGTTCGTAAACATTGAAATTAGTTTTTTATATTTAATATCCTTACTAGATCACTAATGCGTTATAGTCATTAACAGATATAAATACTTATATTCGTATATTTATTTTTATAATATTGTATCGATTTGGGCGAATTTTGAAAAACAAACTATATTTTAACACTCGGCTGAATATTAACTATTACCCCTATAATCCAACTGGGTCGGAAGCGAAGTCGTGGCCTAGAAACGATTGTAACATGATAAATTACAGAAATATTAAGCTTTCTTTATATATCAGGACGCAAGTGATGCATTCAGGTAATCCACATACACCTGGCACTATTAACAAAAAACGTTTTTATTACAAAGTTAGTTTTTATCATCGAAATTAATGAATGCAACATAACATAAATTTGTAACAATTTTGAAACCTTTTCAAGTGCAAAATTACAGCAACAGAGAACATACGACTTTCATACTTCACTTTTATATTCTTTAGTAAAACACAGAAGTGGTGTTTGAGATTTTAATAGAAAAGCTTTTTGCTAATAAATGTGACTTTTATTACTTTGCTAATAAAGTACTAAATGATATTTTTTGTTCCTTAAGACTTCGAATGCGATCACTGGAGAGAACTTATAAGTCTCGCAGAGACATACACATTTACTGTAGTATTAATAGTATTTTAAATTCTTACAAATAGCAGTTACTAAATAAATTTTTGTTTTTGGGATTTATTCAGATATTTCCTTTCATTTCGTGAAGACTAGTAACTTGAAAACCATTAAGTTTATCTG
>DVQP01001997.1:0-13581 GCA_018231745.1 Danaus eresimus
CTTTTTGGTATCTAGCCCTCTGCAGATGGTTTAAAATAATTTGGTGACCAGCCCCTATCTCCTGGGCGATGTCACGAGATGCCATATGCCGGTCTAACTCGATGGTTTGATTTGATCAGTATTCGCCGTCATGGGCCTTCCACCGGCTTGCTCATCCATGGTGTCGTTTTCACCGGTTCTGATTCGTCATAATCATGCCGCCGCGGTTCAAAGTGATAGAGTAACTTCCCCAAAAACACCATTAATCTCGCGGAACCTTTTTCTAGCGGATTTGCTTTTAACCGATTAAAACCTTAAAATAGCGCGAATTTCGGCGTAAGTGAACTTCAAGTTTACACATATATAGCTGTTGATATCAATATCTAAACTAATTATGCAAAGCAACGCGATATTTCATTACTTTAAAACTACACAATCCCTACTTTCGGTTACTCTTCAGCAACCGTGATCACGATCAAACGAGATGTGAGTGTCTGTCAGTTGGTCCTGTTATTTATCATCTACCGCCATCGATTTCTTAATTTTCAGGCTTACCGCTCTAGATGCCGACAAAATGCGCTAACAGTGTCTGTCTATGCGTAGTATAATCCGAAAAATATTAGTTTTATTTAAATGACTCGCGAAAATCTTAGATCTCGTTTGCTTAGCAACGTTTTGTAGGTTATGTCGAGACTTTTTAAATGATGTATAGTATTGCCACATACAAGCGTTTTAGCGCTTTGCCCAAAGCCGTGAAGTTCAAAAGACAAAACGTCGGAAAGGAAAAATTTGACAACCTTATTGTACTCCCAGGGGTCATCCCTTATGCGAGTTCTGCGAGGAACGGTTCATGGATGCTGATGAATTGTACCGTCATCTCCGTAAGGAACATCTATACTGTCATCTGTGCGACGCCGACGGTAGGAATCTATACTACGCGTCTCACGCCGCCCTGGCGCATCATTTCCGAACGGAACATTATTTATGCGAGGAGGGCGAATGTGCTGGACAACATCTCACAGCTGTCTTCAGGAGCGAGATTGATCTTAAGGGTAAATTACACTATAGTGTCAATGAAAAATTACACTACCTTTTAAAAGCTGATTTACACTACAATGTTAAGGGTGAATTACACTCAATATAAAGCTGAACCACACTAAAGTCTTAGGAAGAATTACAAAGAGATGGACGATATTATTTAGCGATTCTATGATATAAATGTAAGTTGTTTTATTACTGAAATGTGCTTGTATAGTTTTTAATCTTATATAAATCTTATCTTCATCTGATGAAGTACACCTGAAGATTTTTAGAGGAAATTCCTGATTTTTAAACCTTATTATTGCTTAAGTTTCAAACTTAAATAATTACGATTCTATAATTTGTAGCCACAAAAATATCTATTGCATGTAAAAGAATTTAACGCACAGACAGACAAATTCGAC
Source organism: Danaus eresimus (assembly GCA_018231745.1). Lineage (NCBI taxonomy): Eukaryota > Metazoa > Arthropoda > Insecta > Lepidoptera > Nymphalidae > Danaus > Danaus eresimus. The sequence continues at coordinate 1,425 of DVQP01001997.1, forward strand.
GTTGCCGGTATCCTTGTTGTGCGTTATATAATGTGAGCATACGAAGAATATGTTATAATTAACTTAATAAAACCTTTTTGTTGATTTAGCTCACCGTGCTACAGTCCACGGCAGAGGCCTGGCCCGCGGCGCCGCCCGTCAGGCTCGGACCCTAGAACTCCAGTTTAATATAACGCCTCATCCGGTTGTCCGCTCCGCCAGGTATAGCAACACTCAAAACAATGAATTCCATATTCGAATTTTAAATTGATGTGACGTCACTCCCGCCCCGGAGATGAATAGCGACATTTAATGTCGCATACGAGAACACGGATGTTAAAGTTCATGAATTTATATGAAATGTTTTATGAATATAAAATATAATACAAAGCATAACTCAGTACTATCACTGCTACAATAACTATTTTGTATTTTAAGCAAATTAAAAAAAAAATATCTACTAAATAAAATCAAACTTTTTTGAACTTATTTACATATATGTTTCTAATATATGCGACATTTTAATTATATGAATTAATGTATACTAATCGTTTTACAAAAAACATTAATGATTTAATACTAACGTACTTGTCATGTAATATATCTGTTTATGAACTTTATTATATCGTTATATATAATATATGTCCCACTCGTCAGGGACCGAGCTGAGCCGGCTCCTCCCCCCGCTCCAAGCCCTGCACCCCCGCCAGTTACCATTGACCCGCGGAGTGACGAACAGTTCCCAAGACTTTCTGCAGCACCCCCCGCGCCGACGCCTCTACTGGCAGCACCAAGATCTTTGAGAGGTACATCTTGTTGTGAAGGGCCTTAAAGTTTGTCATAACATATCTTGTGATATTACAAACAATGACCTCATATAAACTAGAATGAGCTCAAATAATAAACAAAAAACTATGGGTGGAGTTATTTATATCATAGTACATTTATTTGTTGAACAGAAAAGTGTTATAACTATACGGTATTTAACATAAAAGATCTTTAGGAAGTATGTATAATATTTTATAGTTTATATATTTAAAGACTTGGTGTACCAGGTTCGGAAGGTCTAGCTCGTACGGAGCGTAATTTTCCCGCTCTGGACGGTTCCCGAGCGGCTCCCGCCCCGACCTCCGCCCCAGCGTCTCGCCCAACAGCCCCTGTAGCCGCGGCTGTGCTTAGAAACTGTGAGTTAAACCGCCGTATCCAGCAGGTCTAATAACAACAGAAACAGAATCCGGGTCTCAAGTTATAAGGAGAGGAGCTTTCACCAGTTTCATACATTGGCAGAATGAAATTTTTCTGTTTTTTAACATTCGTCTCTAGATGTATCAGGTAATGTCACTATGAGATTTAAAAAAAAAAAACAAGTAAAGTAACCCTAAAAAACATAGAATTGGAAGGTACAAGTCAGGGTTTCAGACGCGTGCCCTTGTTCCAGGTTGGTGAAATAAATATTCGATATTCGATATAATTATCACCAATCTCTTAAGCTAGCGCTGTTATATCTGCTGAGGACATACTAGCTGAAGTCTATCGGCCATTCTTCTTTACTACCAAGAAAATACCCTCAAATATCCAGCCGAATAATATTCTTCCCAAAAAAATCTGCTTTAATAATGACTGTTTTTTAAAATGTCAAATCAATGCTATGGTTATTATTATTTTACGTATATTAACTACACAGCTTCCAAGCCAAGCGTGTCTATACAGCTCCACAGTCAGCCTAGCGCCAGTAACTTCAGGTTGACTCAGACCAGCGGAAACCGTATTTCTATACCACCCCAGAAGAAACAACAGAACCACTTGTCGGATGAAGATTTCCCCTCACTGGGACATCCCCGAGATGATCATCCTAGTATTGGAGCTGGTACCATACAGCCTTCCAAGGTACGCGTTAAAAGACAGAAGAATTATTACTATTAGATTCTCATTATAACCTAACTATTGTCGTTGTTGTTTGCTTGGTAGTTAGTGTTTTTTTAAACTAAAAAGTACGTTAAGGAACTGTGATGTTTCAGAAATATTAACAATTTACGTAACGCACTGAAGGTAACTTCTGAAAAATATACATTACCTGGTTTTTCTAAATATCATAACCCATAAATAGGCCGTAGTCAATAAATGGCATAAACACTTAATAATTCCTGTTTACTATAGATTTTTTTTTGTATTTTCAATATTATTGAATTTCCTGACATTTCAATATCAGATACACATTGTTTATTATAACTGGTTTTACCCAGAAAATTTTTATCGATACTTATCAAAATGAAAATCATGAAAACTATATCCTTGTTGTCCTTGTGATTTGTAGATATAAATTTTCTTTGTGCTATTTTGCGTACCAAATAAAATATTGTTCTGTAATTTATTTTTTTGTTTTAAAGGTCACCTTGATCAACAGCGATGAACTGCGATCTCTCAAGAACTGTCAACAAGTCAATCAGCCTAAGAAGTTCCAATCAAAGTCGAGCTCGGAAGCTTTTCCCGCACTTTCATCTTCCTCGGTGCCAGCGACGCCACCGCAGTGGATAACAGTGTCCAAAACTAAAGAAAAATCAAAGCCTAAAGCAGAAGCGCCAGCCAAACCCCGAAGCCCCGTGTTCAATCCCGTAGCAGATTTCCCTACTCTACCTATCAACGCGAACCCAAAAACTAAACCCAAAAAAACTCAACCTCCGCCACAGCCGCAAACAATAAACACATCGCAAAACGACAACTCAAATAAAAATAAAAAGGACAAGAAGAAGCAAAATGCCAACGCTAAGAAAGACGTCAAAATAGATTACGATCTGGTGAACGGCGTGGGTGAGGTCGATATCAAGAAGGAATACATCGTCGCTAGCGTGAACGCCAACAACAACAGCGGGGATTCCGACAGGAAGGTTAAGACGATCGCGACGGATACAACGACTAACTGTACGAAAAATTCGTCACACGATCATTTTAAACTGGCACCGAAGGAGTATCCGCCGCTGAATCCCAAAGCGGCAGAAACGCCGCGGCCAGTCCAGAATGGAAGCGTACCTCCTGGGTTCAAGAAGAGGCCGCCCTGTGACGGGATGACGTTCACTAACTCATCAGGACAGACCTTCCCAGCGCCGCTACACACGTACATCCCGCCGCCGGACTTCGAACAGAGGAACCGAGCTCTGGTGAGGAAGTTCGCCGTCGCACTCGGAGGCGCGGCCGCCGTAGAAAACTTCAAGGTCGCGTCAAGGGCATTCCGCGACAGCGTTCTCAGCGCCGACGACTTCTACCAACATTGCAAATCAGCGCTAGGGCCTCAGTTGGACTCCGTGTTCCCGGATTTGGTGGCCTTGTTGCCTGATATAGCCAAACAACAAGAACTGGTAATAGGAAGGGACATCAGCTCGAAGCTGGAGGTCTGCTCTACTTGCGGTCAGCTGTTGTCTCCCGTAGATCGCACCGCTCACGACTCGGCTCACTGGCCGCCGCTCGCCTCGCGCTAAAACTGTGATAACGCACTTGTGTTCACCTATTGTTAGAATAAAGATCACATCGGTGATTCATTGTAGTAAACTGACCGTTTGACGCGTTTTACAGGGGTGCTTTGTAATTATTTGCTTAAATTATAATCGTACTTCCAATATTTGGTAGTTGTTGAAAAATTTTACCTTAATAGATTGTTTGTAAACGATGTAACGATATCACCATTAGACCGTAACCTTACATAGCCTTCATTGCGATTGTAACTTCCTTCGTCTGCTAGTACTTAAATGTTGACCATTTGTATCGGTGTTTCTCAAAGCTAAGGTTTATTGAAATGTCAGATGTAAACTCGTGTGCACGTAAAAATTAAAAAAAAAACAGTTTCATTAATAAAAATTTGAGAAACAAAGTCTTGCATATTCTGTATTATATGTGTTGTAATTAAATAATAGACAAACGTCATTAAAATGTATGTGATTTATGTAAATGTTACACTGTAAAATATATTATTTCGAAGTATGTAATTATATTTTTGTACTTTCCAACTGAACAAATTAATTTGTGTTTTTTTTTTTGTTTTTTATTGAACGAAATATATTAAGTTATTTACACTAGAACGCTTAGTTAACGAGATGCGTAAATAAAAACTAAACACGATATCTGATTTCTTTAAATCCTTTACCTTTGAATTAAAGAGGTTAATAAAACAAGTATGTATATAAACTCCTTACTTGTTTAGTATCACCACATTGGAAACTGATGACAGTATTGAATATATTAGTATATTATGTATAAAAATAAAACAACACTGATGACCATGGTAATATATATTGGTGAATACCCCACGAAATGCCATTACTTGTCACCTTTACCCCAACCTAAGAATCCCTTGACGAGTCCAGTGAGGCCAGCGCCTTGTTTCTTGTTATTGGCAGCTCCAGTCTTGTCATCCAAGTTGGGGAACTCAATGAAATTGCACGCCAAGTCGAAGAACAATGGCTTGCACGGCACGGCTTCCATGGGAGGTGGAAGTTTGAAGATGTTAGGGTTCTTAGTCAGTACTTGACTGTCCTCGCGGTAGTCATCGAGCCGATCGACTAAAGGTTTCTTGTCTTTGTAAGATCTCGTGTATTTTGTCTCTTCTTCCTCATCATCTTCTAGCACCGAGTCAGCGTGGACTTCGTACTTGCAGCTTTCTATATCTTTTTGCAAATCCTCCAACTTCGCAAGGAGTTGTTTGTCCTTTAATTTACTGGCGAGCGATTCGGCGGTATACGTGCTGCATCGTTCCAATATGGCGAGCGCCTCTCTGAAACGTCGGAGGCCGGTCAATACTTGCGCTATATAGTAGCATCGGAATGCCTTGTAGGCTTTCATTTCCGTGTCAATCTCCGTCTGGTATGCGGGATCGTTCTCAAATCCAGGCAGTTGTTGAAGCTCGCTGTAATTCTGCAAGATGATTTCATACAAACGCGTCAGGTCTTGAGGGCGCACTTTCTTCCCGTCTATGGGTATGTTGTTGCGACGCGACTCCTCCGATTGCTGAACTAAAAGGTTATTACGCTCCACCGTTCTGACCAGACGTAAGTACATTAAATACGACAGCAGATAATTGACGCTCGACATTTGTTGGGCCTCGGCGTTCTTCAGTTTGGGATCGTTCTTAATCTCGTCCTTGAGAGCGGAGATGGCATCTTTGCAGTCCATGAGGACGTTTTCCAGCAGTGTGATCCTGTGCTGTGAGTCGACAGCTGCTTTGAGCGAGGTTTCCAGGTCTTGTAGAGATATTAGGAACAGCCGGACCTTCTCAGGACGTACGGACACCACACGACCGCGCCACTCCACCTCGTGCATCACGCCTGAACGTGACTCCCTGGATACAAAGGAAGAATAATATTTTAAAATGCGACCAACTCATTAATCTATGTCATCTTTTCTGTGACTGCTCAAAGAAAGTGAAGTTCGAAAACATCTATGATAAAACTTTAAATAAATAACACACGAAATAATTATATGTTAGATAATTTGTAGTAACGCTTAAAGAATTACATGCATCAATATGTGTGAAACAGACTTAGCCTGCGCCATGAGTGTGTCCAAGTTATCAATCAGTCCCTGTCCCCTCAGCGCCAGAAGGTCGCCGGCCGCGGACTCATCTCCGATGTTATAGGCGCAGTACCTCAGACTGGGGTGTAATTCATCCACCTTCACAGATACATATTATATTATATTGAAACATTATAATTATTCTTAAAATAATTATTCTTCGACTACCTTCTGCTTGTACACTAGTTGTTCGTCTTGCGGCAACGCACTACACAAGTTCTCAAGTACGAGCTGCGCGCTCCGCAGACAGTCGGCAGCTGCACGCCATTGCTGCAACTCTAGCAGAAGCGCTCCCTTCAACCACGCCGCGTAAGCGCCCGCCTCGAGCTGCGTACGCGCAGAGCACGTGCCGCTTTGCTGTTCATAAAATAAAACATAACGCACACGTCATACTACAGAACACAACATGGTAAGTCCTTGTCCGAGAAACATTGAGTCTTATGTAACTCCAATTTTCGTTTTAATTATTTTTGTACGAACTTCAATCTCGTAAGCACGATGTACCTTATTAATTACTGAATAAGCTCAAAGATAGCAGGGTTTTAAATAATGATTCACAATAAATGAGATAAAACGGTTTATAAGTGCTGTATGACTTGGGAGTAGAAAAACTTTACACCAATTAAGATAGAACCAAACACCTAACTTATGCATTTGTCATTTAAAATCTTCAAAGAACCTGAAGGTCCATAAAATTCGAAAATGATATTTTACTAAAAAGGTTTTTTAATTGAAATTTGTGACTTTAGTCAGGTTAATCTGATACTGTTACGTTTGAAATTTCGACCTTTCGTCAGGGAAATTGCTTTATAATAGTTGCAACAAATGTTTCGAAATATACACCCAGGGACTCAAGGCCAAACATAACACATCCAAATATATCAACTTATTAAAATGAAAGCGTGAACTCAAACACACCTGCAAGTATTGGACCTAAACACATAAAACTATGTAAATTGCAAATTGAAGTTGACAGAAACAGAAAGTTATTAATATGTTATAAATATAATAGATTACCTCGGATAGCTGTACAAGCATCTGTGCGTGCGCACACGCTTTCTTCAGTCTGGCTACAAGATGGAACTTCTTCCTTGGCTCTGTGTTCGCCTCCTGTCTCAGCTGCATGGCATGAGCCCATGCCCGTTCTGCTTGAAGCAATGGTACACACAACAGACGGCTTTCAGCATTTGAAGCTGTCAGGTGGGAAGAAGTGACGTCCCGACGACGGTAATGACGTCTATCACCCTGTAATGAGCGAGGAATATGTATAGCATAATAAGTTTTTGTGGATGTCTTTCAAAACTTACTTTTTATTATGTTAATGTATAAAATAAATACAAACCTGAGGTATTTTCAGTACTTTACGCAAACGTCTCAAACGTCTTGAACAATAGCCGCGGTAACGTTGGTAATCTCCATGACGGAGACCATGCTGCTGTTGGGCATCCTTTATGACACGAAATACTGTTTTGTTCAGGCAATTATGAACATATGTAGCATTATAACTTCTTTGGTATACTTAGTGTCCAAACACTAAACACTAATATTAATAATGTTTTTAACAAACAAATTATAACTGTGAATTGTGATGAATAAATAAAAAAAAATGTTAAAAGGTAAGACAATTAGGTGTAATATGATTTAAGAGCAGGTATGATTACTACAAATGGCATCACCATCAGTGTTACAGAATATTTAATACAATCAGTTCCATAATTCAGTTACAAGAGCCTGATATGTGTAATGTACACTAAAACAGAAATTTCGTTTTGTTGCAAATTATATTTCAGTTCTCTTTTTCTACATACATTATTAATAACTAATAGAAAAGTTAATGCAACAATTTGGGGATATTACATTTAGAAAAATATTTTATCATTTAATTTTGCCTCACAATGGAAAAAATATATACCAGCTTTTAAAATAGATAGACTTTCTCCCTTAAAGATGAAATTGCATCAAATTCTGGTCAAAAATCTGGTTTAAATAAATATTACACAAGCATTCCTCTGTTCGTCGTAATTTTTTGAACTTTTCAAAAGGATACTTTCTAAAGATATCATGTTCTTAGACTTGATTTCTTCTTTTGAACCATCGTCAGCAGCGATCGGCTGAGCATCTCCACTCTCTTCTAACACAACCATTTTATAAAATTCCCTCTCTGTATTTTAATAAAATTATTTCATTACGAAACTATCAATATTAAGAATTAAAGGAATAGTAATGATATTTTATACACGTCACGAACACAACGCTGATAATTGACAGACGTGACATAAGTGATATGTCATATAATTCAGAAATAATTTTATTTCTTGTTAAACTGTAGCTGAAATTAAAACTGTCGTAAAAAAAGTAATAACTATTAACAAAATTCAGCAAAGTATGAGTACCTAAGAACTACTTACTAATTGATCTAAAATATTTTGAAGTAAAATTAAAAACAAATAATATTTGGTTTATACATTAATTAACAAGACAGTAAATAGATAACACAAGGATAAATTGCTTATATACTTATGTATCCAAACTTTTTCTCAGATTGTAAAATAAAATTATTCGTATTCCATAAAAAAGGGAAAAATACCACGTAATATCTCTTGTTTGGAAACCAACAAAATTGTACAAATGTTTCAAAACTGTTTGTTTATATAACTGATTTTTTTTATTTAATGTGGTCTCAATATTTGAAAATATAGGTAGGTTCTACCTAATTTGTACTTGGGTGCACAAAAGACAAGACTGTATGGCCTTTCTTCTTTTTGCCTGTTCTGAACGGAACAAATTTAAACCAAAAGAAAATGTCTATGGAACTGTCAAATGAAAAAACAGTGTCAACCTTACTAACTGTCTCTTTCTTGACGTTTCTTAGTGCTGTGTAGGTTAGTTTACTTTTTAGTGAATAATATTTCCGAAAATATTACTGCAATCACTGTTTTTTTATATTAAAAAAGTGTGTTTGTGCACAGTGTATGTACCTTATTAAATAGTAAGATATATATTTTTGTTTACAGAACTTAATCGTAATGGCGAAGTCCAAGAACCACACAAATCACAATCAAAGTGAGTTAAACTTATTACTTATTTAAAAGGTCTATGTTCAAATTTTTTTCTAACGTTACAAATTTTATTTAACAGACCGCAAGGCTCACCGAAATGGTATCAAAAAACCTAAGAAGTTCAGACACGAATCTACTCTCGGTGTAAGTATGTTTATGTCTTTAGACTACACACGTTTTTTAAAGATACTTGTAACATTATCAATAATAAACATTAGTTTCAATAAATTATGTACTCTAATTAAAGTAAAAACTTTATTTCTGTAGTGCCTATCAAGCGTCGGGATTGTACTTTAAAATTATTAATTTAATGCTACATTTATTTGATAACCAGTATCTTAAAATAAAAATTATGTTGTATATAACTAAATTAAAAACTGACTTTCTTAAAACTTGTGTGTCAGGACAAGATTGACATTTATAGTTATTTTAGCTACTTCAATTAGATACAAAATTATTGTACACTATTGATTATATTGGCTTAATTAATATTCAAAACATTTATTTGTTAATTTTATACAAATAGACACTATATTTTTATGATTATTCAACATAATATTGCACAGAGAATATATTTTTTAATTAATTTAAATGAATCAGAAGGTGAACAAATTTAAATTTTAAAAGATCCATAAAATTTCTTAACCATCAGTGTTTATAAAGTACTTAATATCATTTAACAATTTTGCACTACCAGGAACTCATTCTGCTTTAAGCCTTATGCACTTTTATTCACCTTCTATGAAAATTAAAAATATATATTATTCTATAATCACTTAAATTTCTTATGTAATTTCTATTTTATAACTATGTATAAATGTAATAATGTGGTATTGTCTTATAGCATTAACTGTTTCAAGATTAAGTTGTAATTTGTACTCTTGAGCATCACACTGATGTGAATAATTTCCCAAACAAAATGTTATAAACACCTTAGAACCTATTTCAAGCATTTTAAAATTGGCACAAGAACATATTTAATGTTGCAAAAGTTATCAATACATTTCTTTTATATTACAGATGGACCCTAAATTCTTGAGAAACCAGAGGTTTTGCAAAAAGGGAAATTTGAAACCAGCCAAGCAGTTAATACGTGCTGCGGAAAGGAAAGCAGCAAGGGAAGCTAAGGCTAAGAAATGATTACTTTTAAGACAATAAAAGCTTAAAACACATACTGTCTTTATAATATTATATTTCCTATTGCAAATATAACATTAAAAATCTGTGTGAACTTTTTCTGTAACAACATATAAAAATGACTTGAAAGATGTTTTAACTATTCAAACATAAACTTGCATTTTGTGAATGATTTTTACTAATTACTTTGTTTATGAAGTTAACATGGAGAGTCTGAACACTTTAAAAAGGGCAAACCTAAGGGCACCTTTAAAAACTAGGACCAATTTAAATGCCAATGATTTGGATCTACAGAGTATGTCGGACCAAATATTTGTTACCTACTTTATAAAGTGGCTACTTGATTACTAAAAATATAAACAATCAGTTATTTCTTCTCAACTAAAAATGATCAGAAGGGATAACGTGTTTAAATATGAATTATACATATGTGAAATCTGAAAAGGTAAGCAATGATTTCAAACATGCTTAACACAGTAACCATTAATTGGAATAATCTCCTACATAATTTTTTTTAAATGCTAGATAGTGTACATCAGCAAGTCAACAAAATGCAAGGATAATAAGCTTTTAATTGTGTATGTGACACTATGCTGGTAATTCAAAATAGCTTAAAACAGAATACTGTTGACATATTTATATATGTTATCTAAGTATTGATAAAATCCGCGATAATAGCTGCTATTCGATTTCTAGGAATCGAATGTTGAATGGAGGATAGAATATACATTTTTTAGCGATGTGTATTTAAGACGTGGAAAAACACCGTGTTGTAGTAGTATTATGAAACAGCTAATTATTATAATAGACCTTTTATTAGAAATATTTTATATTAAAAACAGAACCTTGACTGAGAGAAAAATGTATGGCTCACTTTACATTAAGAGACTGTTTTACCTGAAATACTACATGTAGTACTTAAGCAAATGAATACCACGAACAATACTTTTGCGTATAAGTAATTTTCATAAAAAATTTTGTACAACAATCTTGCATTCCGATCTACTACGACGTTACTTTGACAAAGACCAGTATTCGTCTTAGAGAATACTCGTTCCGGTGTTATTTCATCGCCTGCAAAACATCGAAATTCTACTCTAAGCTGATTAGCGACTTGCGTTCAATCCCCAGGGCCCAGCATTGAAAACTTTATGTTAAAATAAATAAGATTCACTTGGAGCGGTTGTTGAAGAGTTATCAACACTTACAAGTTACATATATTTTAAAGCTTTGAAACAAGGATTCAGTTTTTGAATATTTTTTTTAATGTATTTTTATATATCACAAATTTGTTTTTGATGTTAATTTAAATTAAATATAATTACTTCAGCCAGTAAGAAAGTAGAAACTTGGAGACTTGAGACTGGAGTCAGAAAATAGTATGCAAGCAGACTACAAAATCGATTCTTTTTGACTCGAATACTGAAATCGAGTATGTGTACGCGAATCAAAAAGAAACAATTTTTGAATAGGTGAGTCCAAAGTAAAAATCGAATCGAAAATGTAGGTAAAAACAGAAGTGAAAGCATTTAATTGTGTAAAGCCATTTAATTTTTCGCAAAATATTTGTATAAAAAAATATAAGGTATACTAAATGAAATATATAAAGTTAAGCTACGTAATATACTAAGGAAACATATTTAAGAGTGATTATTAAAATATTCATATATAATTAAAAAAAAATAGTTATAACTGTTTTATTATATTTTGTTTGAGCTTAAAATTATAAAAAGAGAAATATATGTAATACTCATTTTATTGATCTCTTAAATATTCTTATTATGCCAACTCACAAACTTTATCGGGGAATTCCCCGACCTGAACTGCATTTCATATCATTATATAGCACAGTATGTATAACATACTTAACGATTAATTTTCCTTGTCGACAGTCGGTCTGTTTCTAACCACTACATTACACGATTAGCGGCAGTCGGTACATTATTGCCGGTGACGATAATATCAATATCTGAGTATATAACATTTGAAGTGTATTTTGTTATCTTTTATTTCTATATTACAAATACTAGTGTATTGGATTTAATATTTTTACTATCTCTTATTGTACATTAGAATTTTTTTGTAACAAAAAATAATATTTAAGTTAGTTTAAAGAGATTTAATACTGTAATACGTTTCTATACTTCTATCTTTTAGCTTACAAGTTACAACGTAGAATAAAAATGGCGAAAGCGAAGGTTAACCAGAAGTAAGTTTTTTTAACATTTTAACTAATCTAAAATAATTACCTTCAACTTCTAAGGACTTTACGACTTATTACAAAATTTAAAAAGTCTATAGATAACTTTTGATTACTTGTTTCCTTTAAATTACAATTTGTTTTATGGTCAAGATATTAATTACTTAAAGTATTTTAAACTAACTACATTTATATTCATAGTAATTATGGACATTTTAGTTGT
>DVQP01001998.1:0-13579 GCA_018231745.1 Danaus eresimus
TATTATTTATATATATATAGTAACAAAAATTTAGTTAATTGATTTTGTGACAGCGTTGTTTAATTCCTTATACTTAACCTTCTATCAATGTGCCATAGAGACATCAGTAAAGCGAAAAAAAAGAGCTTAGAAAAACAAAAATATTAAAATTAAACAAAATCACATACATACATACAACACAATCATTTTATTCGAAACTATATATTTCGTAACCATTGCGATAGTAATTAATACTTAGTGATAAACGTTGCCATATTATATCAAATAATCACGAGCAAAATATAAAACGAATACTATTCTAGCACCAAGATTTTATTAAACTACGTTAAAACCCGACCTCGCCTGCCTTATGATATAACAAAACTACACAACACATACATACATACATCATGTACTAGAGAAAAATTCTAACGTAATTCTTGTTATCGTAACAAAATATTTTTAATATTTAAGAAAATTTTGTATCACCACACTAATAACGTGGCATTAACAAAATTTCATTCACAAGTCTTTACATGAGAGTATGGACGTGGGCTTGTGTGGAAGTTTTTATACTAGGTGAGTAATGTGACGATGGGAACTTATTCTATGGGTACTGTATTCTGATCCCGAGCTAACATCACACTAATAACGGAGCATTAACAGCGTTACATTGTTAAATCTTCGCACATTATATAATCAAACTACTTTACTTAACGGGAAACGCTAAACTGTTGGTTGTAGCGTGACGAAAAGAACTTGTAGTAAGCATGCAGGATACAAATCCCTCAACAGCTTGTAACACACGCCCGAGGCTGTAATGTTCAACAATATTGCTTGTCTCAAGCTCTATAGTAACACATGAACACATCATCAATCCGGCACGTCTATACTTGTGATAGGCACAATTGGCTTCAAAGCTTCATTTTTCTTGTGGTTTTTCTGTTTCTTGTCTTTGCTAATATTATCATCGTCTCTATATTCCGAGGTCTGGTCGTTAGTCTGCCTGTTCACGTTATTGTTGTAAGCTATGTTAGCATATTCTTGCAACAACGGGAACACTGATAGTAAGAATTGACAGAAATCCTTACGTATACCGAACCACCCTGAAAACAAATGTGTGATAATTATTTAATACATGCTTTAAATCATAAATACACTCATTATAGAAGTTAATAATTAGATAGAATACAGCGTTACAGTGTGGCCATCCCAAGAAGATACCAGTGACCTACATATTTTCTACTTTCAAATTATTCTCATTATTTATGTAAACAATAATAATTATTATTATTCATAGTTAAACTGTATATGTATATTACTTACATTTGTTTCCTCCCTTGGAGCTAAATGACATTATAATAAGTGTAGCAAATGTAACAAACAGTGGGCTAACAACTACAATATATGATAAAGACAACCATTCATCTAGTTTATTTGTCAACAGCACCTGAAATAATAAATTTTATTGATTTTATTTTAATATATATATATACATATATATATAGTCTTCAATTCTAAAAGTACCTGAAACACCAATATCGGTATAACTGTGAATGTGTATGCGAGTGCTGAATTGAAACTAGTTCTCCTTTGTTGGACATTTACTTCAGGAGTTCGTAGCAGTATACCGGCAAACATTATACTGTATAGAACCCCTGGAAGAAAATTAATCTGTTACTATATTATACACAATAACATGAATGGAGATAATAAAATTATATAATACACATAATGAATTATGTTAATATAGTATATAAGCAAAAAATAGCAAAGGTATATATATACTAGTCTTTGCCAGCAATTTCATCTGCAACTTTTACATTTAGAAATGTATAGGACTGGGCAAATGTATTCCAATTTAAATGCAGTATATTAGAATCTTTTGGATTTTATAAACTGCATTTTTCCCTTTTCAACTTGATAAAAAGTATTTTATGTTCTTTTCCTGGTTATAAGCTATCTCTCCACCAAATATAAGGTAAACCCGTACAGCCGCTTTTGATTTATAATATTGTTACTTTTTTTTTGTATATAAAAGTATAATATTTGTGTAAATACTAGAACATAAAAAATACATACACTCACCTACTAGGCTGAGACACATTAATATCCACATAGGCACAAACACAACCTCCCACGACCAGTTGATAAAATGATCCAATCTTAATGCCAAGAAGATAAACTGAAGTATATTAACCGCACAGAACAACTCCAACTATGACAAATATATATATATATGTATTAAAATTATAATAATTAATTAATAAATAGTATACTTTAGTTGCAAAATTAAATTTTTGTTGGCTCTATCATATATATGAATTTCATAGTAATGAAACTTGTATTAAATACTGTTTGACGTGTTAAGGTTGTTATTCCTTGATAACAATTATTTGAAAGTAATATTAAATAATAGTACCTATGTATAAATTATAAACACTTAGTCGGGTAACTTATGTACTACTTCCTGGGTGAATATAAAATGTTTTGATACTCTTCAGCTCGTTAAAACCCAAATATATAATTAATCCCATATAAACTTAATTTTAGGTTTGTAAAAGTAATGGCAACACATAATTTACTACAATTGCTATTATACTGAACTAGTATGAATAAACAGGTCTTACTTATACTATATCTTCATCTACAATAAAATGGTAATGTATTGAAGGTAATAATGAATTTGGTATTTTTGAGATATAATTACTATATGTTAAGCTTGTTTATTGTTTAAATGTTTAGCTTTTGCCAATGAATTTCATTTTTACAATGACAACATTTAAATAGGGGAAATATTTAGTACCACCTTAAGAGATTTTTTAAATGAAATATATAATTTGAACTAAAACTAAATTGCTATATCACTACTAAATGCAATTTTAAGTTACAACATTAGTATTTTAATGTAAAGTATTGTTTTTACTTTAATAAATAATATAATTTATAGGGAATCACATAAGTAGAACTTAAACATGCATATAAAATTTTTTAATCACATGAAATTAAATAAAGAACACATGTTTATCTATATTTTATCTGTCCGTTGGCTATGTCTTACCTCATAACTCCTATCGTGTTTGACACACCATATACAGATAGCTATCGAGACTATGCTAATGAATATGAGGGGTATGAAAACCAATATCCAAACATGTCGGTTGGTAGTCAACTGGTCGCATACAAGAAGTTCAAACATGAGCAATATCAAATGTATTGCAAGACTTATTAACATGGCCTTGTAGTGAATATATGCCTCACCTTCCAATCTGTGAATATATATTTTGTGATTTACATATATGTATATACAAGTTTGTTGCAGAATTCTATATATAAAGTAAAATTTATCAGCCTAAACATTATAGATCATACATATAATTAATGTAAGGCTACAAAGGTAATTTATAATTAAGTCTTGATGTAGGTCATTTTCTTTGTAAGGTCATTTCAATGAATAGTAAAAGTTATTACATACCTGAAATGAGGGTACTGCCACCACACATAGGTCCCTACTGTAGCACCAAGTACAACAAGGAATTTCCATATCCATATTGGTGTAAATACTGCCCAGTAGGACCATGATATAGTGTTATCTAACTTTAGGGCCAAAAGAGCGGTGAATATCAGTAAACAAGTGTGAACGACGAATTTGCTGTAGAATGTAAGAACAAGGTTTTATTATTTATCCAATGAAATTGCTCCACAGATTTAGTGTTACAGTAAAATTACCTCGGATTAAAATCTTGAAATAGGGTCTGTAAATTCATTTCCAAACACATTCACCTTATTGTATATAAAAACTATTGTCATTGCACTTTTCCTTTGGACTTAGAACTGAAGGCTCCTTTATAAAAAATGTAACAAAACAGTAGCTTGTCATACAATCGTATATAGTATACAAATTATTCAATACATAGCTTAAATAAATTATCTATATTTAGTTTAAAAAAGATTTCTCTATTATAGTCTTAAGATGACCTATGATTATATTCTATGAATAAGCTATCATAGACTAAAAAGTTTATGATTTTTAAAAATAAAACTTTATGGCTATTATGTTCAAGCAATCAACATCAATCAACAAGATATATAATCCTTTGAAATATTTTAAATAGATGTTTATTTTTGAAGCATTAGTTTTATCTGTATATACTCTTTAAAAATTAAATACGGTGATTTTATATGTGTAAATCGATATTCACTTGCCAAACCCTACTTATGTTATGTAAAAACGAACTGTCATCCGTCACACAACTTAAATTCGGATGACAAAATACGCTTACTGGATATTAAATACTACTACTAGTGAGATATTTGAAAATAATCTCTATTTAGTAAATAATTTAATAAACTGATTATATATTTAGCTGTAAGCTACTTTATATAACATCTACATACTACAATGGCCTCTCCCTCACCTAAATCCCCGGAACAAAGTGAAAAGAACAAACAGTACGACCGGCAACTAAGGCTTTGGGGAGATCACGGTCAAAAAGCTCTTGAAAAGGGTCATATTTGTCTCATAAATGCTACAGCGCTTGGTACTGAAATTTTGAAGTCAATAGTTCTTCCTGGTGTCGGAGCAATTACTCTTGTTGATCATAATATCGTTAGTGACGAAGATATTGGATGTAACTTTTTCTTAGAAAATATAAGCCAAGGGCTTAATAGAGGAGCAGAAACGCTACGACTATTATTAGAATTAAATTCGTCTGTTCAAGGTCATGCAGTACAAGAGCCTCCTGAACAAATTCTGCAAGACAACCCAGATTTTTTTAAATCTTTCAGTGTAGTTATTGCAACATCTCTAGGGGAGAAAACAACACAGGATTTAGCAAATCATTTATGGGACATTAGGGTACCTTTTATATTATGCAGATCTGTAGGATTTTTGGGTTCTTTTAGAATACAGATTTATGAACACCCGATCATAGAAGTTCATCCTGAAAATGAACAGATTGATTTGCGTTTAGATGTCCCGTTTCCTCCATTGGCTGAATATTTAAATGCATTTAATATAGAGGATCTTGATTTAAAGGATCATGGGCATATTCCATGGATTGTTATTTTATATAAAGCCATAAAGAAATGGCAAGTTATAAATGAAAACAGGTGGCCTACAAGCAGGAAGGAGAAAAATGAAATTAAAGATATTATCAGAGGTTTTATTAGGAAGGATGAGAATGGTATACCTATAGAAGAGGAAAACTTTGAAGAAGCCTTAAGAGCCGTCAACACTGCCTTGGTGCCCACATTTTTACCTGTAAATATTAAGGAACTAATATATAGTAGTTCAGCAACAAACTTAACAAAAGACAGCTCATCATTTTGGATCATGTGTTCTGCTTTGAGAGCATTCATTGAAGCAGAAGGAAAAGGAAAGTTACCCCTCCGAGGTGTATTACCAGATATGACGGCTTCTACAGAACATTATGTGAAACTTCAAAGTATGTATAGAACTCAAGCTGCAGTTGAAGCTGAGATAGTTTACCGTAAAGTTCAAGAAATAGTGGCACAATTACATTGTGATAGTATAAGTGATGCTGAAGTAAAACTTTTTTGTAGACATGCACATGATCTGCATTTGATAAGAGGCTCTAATATATCGACTGAGTATCAAATGGGAACTGTGGCTTCATACATAGCAGGTTATTTAGAGGAACCGGATGTCATGATGGTACATTATATACTGTTACGGGCAATGGACATGTTTAGATCTGAGCATTGCAGAGCGCCAGGGGAATGGGAACCAGAAGCTGATATATCTAAATTAAAAACCTGCGTCTCAAAACTATTAAGTGATATATCATGTTCACCATTCCCAAAGGATGACCATATTCATGAAATGTGCAGATTTGGTGGAGCTGAAATTCACAGTGTTTCGGCTTTCCTAGGGGGTTGCATAGCTCATGAAGCAATAAAAATTGTAACAAAGCAGTATAAACCTGTCAATAACACATTTATTTATGACGGAGCCTCTACAAACACAGCCACATTTACATTTTAAAAATGTCTTTAAAAATCAATAAAAGAAATTGAGAGCATTATTTTTTTCTCTTCTTCTATAACAAGGCTTTTGTTTTGTTAAAATTACAACTTATAAAGGATATAAATGAATATGCACTATATTACTTCAAAGTTGTGTATTATCAGTTAGGATATCAACCATTTACTTATTGAAATATGAAAGAAATTGCAGAAAACATTTTAATTAACAATTTTTAACACATAAATTAGATAAAATAAAACATATCACATGATTAAAAAAATTAATTGAAACAAACTATACATTTGGCTATAATCCACATGGGAGGCTGGTGAAGTTATGTTATTATAACAACGGTAGGTTTGTATATGCCTGAGTCAGTTTTCTCAGAGCTGTAACACAACAGTGAAAATTTCCCATTCATTACCTACAGATTTCACCTGAGCCATAATTTCAACCGCAATGCGTCTACACCATTCAGATAGTATCGAAATAAGCGCTTGTCTCTTACGAAACCAAGATTTTCATAAAGTTTCAGTGCCGGTTTGTTTGTGATTTCAGTTTCTAAAACAACTTCATCAGCATTGTCATCTATCATTGCCTGGAAATTAAAATGAGACATGATAACACTATTTTTAAGAATGTAGTCTCTCCTGAAATAAATAGGAATGGAATGTTTATAAGAATATTGTCAATCAGATTGATTTTTTTGAGTTCAAATGAAAATCTAGTCAATAATCTGGCTTACCCTAATCGCTTTCTGTACTAATCTAGAACCAATCTTCTTTTTCCTATATTTCTCATCCACAGCCAGCATAGCTATATATCCTCTTTTAACAGCATTTCGATGCATATCTAATTTACAAACAATGGCACCAATACATTTTCCTTCATGACTGGCTAAAAAACAAAGCTTGGGCCAGTTATGGATGAAATATCTATAAGTGTAGATAGAATATGGTTCAGACAGATCTTTTTGTATGAGTCTCATTATTTCTGGCATTTGTAGCTCAGATTCATAGGATATAATTTCAATTTCTTCTTTACATGTCTGTGAAGGGTTAGAGTTTTCGATACTATCATTTTCACTCAACCCACTGCACATAACCTTCTCAATTTCCAAAGGTTCAATGTTAACAGCATGATTGTCAACATCATTACACTTTACACTATTTACATTCATTTTGACTTCGCTGGGTGCTGCATCTTGAGATACAGGTTCTACGTTAGGATGGACGACACTATCTTTAGAATGATCACTTGTACCATTTGTTAGGTTACTAAAGTTGTTAATATGAAGTGTATTTACTAACGCTTCACTCAATTTGTCTTCATTCAATTTGTTAATTTCATCAGTCGTTTCAATAGGATCTTTGGCCTTTTTGCTTTTGTTTTTCGTGCTTGCATTTTTCTGATTGCACTTTATATTTTGTACATTTTCTTCGACGATTTGATTCATATCGATGTTCATCTATATATTTTATATACACATTCAAATCGATCATAAGCTCATATAATTTTCACAAAAGCATTGTATGATTATACAAACATTTTCACGTCAAAATCGTAAAAGAGTACTACCGACATCTTGGTACAATAGTATTCTTGCGATAGAAAAAGTGACTTGACAGCATGTATATACACTTAAGTTATATGATATCTATATATAAAATAAGTAATTTAAAAATCAATCTACGAAAATATTTCGTGGATTTATATTAATTTTTACAGAAGTACTTTAATCCCTCCACAATCACATTGCAAAATTGATATTTTGTATTGCCATGTAAAGATTCAATAAAGAAGTAATTCGCCCTTAAAATTTCGATTTTTAAGTTTACATTTTTATGTTATGCAAGTTAATCATTTCCATTAATTATACTATATTCTGTTATTTATATTTAGTAAATCTTGAAAAATATAAGCAACGTAACATTTATATATACATTTAACTTTGTTTCTCTCTTTAGAAATAACTGAATATTTTAATTATTTTTACAATCAATATATTTCAAATTTCGTTCCTTAAATATAATATATTTATTTTGATAATCTAGTATCTGTAATTTTGTCTAAATATTTCCAGAGTATTTTATATACGTTTTATTTCTAATTTGAATATCGGTATTATTTTAATAAAACCCCGTCAAAACGAATATAATGTTTTAGACATTTGAAATGAGATGCTGTATTATATTTACATAGGTTTTATACGTAGTAAAGACTATCGTTACGAGTTGGTGACGTCATATAAAAACAATATGGCTGCTGAAAGCGCGCGCGATTCTGTTTTAAGCAAATAGTATGCTGTTCTGGACGAGACCACGAGTACTCGACTCGAGTCTCGCTCACTCGACTCGAGAAGTCGACTAGAGCCTCGAGTTCAGTATCCGGTTGATAGCCGGTGAGGCGGCGGCGTCATGTTTATTGAGCGTACCAAACGCGCGCCGCCTCTTCGTGATATTCTATAATTTGTAACTATAATTTTTATCTATTATGCTGAATCTAAACTAAAATCATAGTGCTAGTGATTCTTAAAGAGGGTTTATAAACTGTTACTTAAAACATTACTGAACATCACACTATACCTTTAATAAAATTGTAACTCGGTTTTGGAGACTAAAGTTATCGTTGGTTTATAGTAACCAATTAATAAAATTGAATAAATCATTCATGGACTCTATATTAATGTTAATACTGTAGCACAGTAGTTTAATTTTGTGTTATTTATATGTTTAATAGAAGTGTAACGACTGACAAGTATTGAATGGCTTTCCATTTAGAGTATTATAAAACATTGGAATTTTGAATTGGTGTAGTGAAAATAATACATGTCAAGTTTGATGATTTCCAAATCAACAATGGCCGATCGCGAACGTCCTGCGAAAACCCCCATCAGGGTGGGTTTTTACGACATAGAGAGGACCATAGGCAAAGGGAATTTTGCCGTTGTTAAGTTAGCCAGACATCGAATTACGAAGACTGAGGTAAGATTACCATTTTTTTTTCAGTGGATACAAATCTTAGTAATTGTTCTGGTTTATGACCTGAATGTTCATAATTTTTTTACCGTGCAATTTACAGAATATTTAAATTCCATCTTAACGTCATGGCTGTTTTACCGGAAAATCGAATAGCTAGCTCACTAATGAATGTGTGATACACATAATATTTTATCACAGAAATATATCTTCAATATTAAGGTTAATTCAAACAAACAATACAATTAATTGGAATTCTCGTATCATTAAGCCTTTGTTGAATATCAGTGTATATAAGAATAAAGAGAGTTGAAAATATCTTTGGGTGACGACATCGGTCCATATAAATTTATTGTGGGAAAATCGTGACGTACCATTATTATCTGACATCAAAACTGTCAACATATAAATTGAATATTATTAAGATAAAGATTTATTATATTTTTCTTTGATAATGTCGTTATCGTAGGTACGAAAAATTAATTTTTTACTAGTTAGCTATAGTAACAAATAAACAAATAGAGATAATTATGTCCGCACAATTCTTTAATATACCAATATAGAACCAAATAGGCTATAAATTATATAAATCTTTAATTACTTTTCATAATTTCGTGTAACAGTATGTTTAAATAATTATTATTTTTAATTAGCTCTATTTTCTTTATCCGTGCAACGTTCGTCGGATTGTCGGCGTTTCGCAACTTCGTAATTAAACGCAGGAAATAATTTTGATGCATATCAAAATTACGTATATGTTTCTAAATGAAACCTTGTTTTTAATATGGCGTTAATTTAGAATGTTTTATTATATCTTCCTGTGTTCATTATTTACTTCGATGCGGTAATATGAAGATCCTTGAATGTCAGACCAATTATTGTTACCTATAAAATTATCAGTTATGAGATATATGTACTTAGTACGATATTAAAAAGAAGTAATAACAATACATAAATTCCGAAACAGTTATAACATCGCAAAGTATCGGTAACAAAAATGTTTGAAATGCGCTCGTTTAAAAAAAGAATGCAGCTTTTTAAAATATAAAACCTTTTTCGTCTTATATCTTCGTTTGCAGCCAGGTTCATCTATAAATATGATTTAAAGATAAACTTAGGCAAGGACAAAATAAACTTTCCCTTGGCACAAAATAAAAATCACAAACAAGACGTCACGCGATGTCTAAAAAGTAAATATTTATGAAACCATTAACTATAGTCACGGACAATTGCTGCGTTTTTTTTTTATTATTGCTTCGTGTCCTAATTAAATATTATCTTATTTTATTAATATCTAATGTATGCATTTTTGACAACCAGCTGAATTAAAAATAATAAATATAGAATAGAGGATCGTCATTAAGTATATTGTTAACCTAAACAAATTAGTCTTGGTTGTTA
Organism: Danaus eresimus; assembly: GCA_018231745.1. NCBI lineage: Eukaryota > Metazoa > Arthropoda > Insecta > Lepidoptera > Nymphalidae > Danaus > Danaus eresimus. The sequence continues at coordinate 10,348 of DVQP01001998.1, forward strand.
TAACGAAAATAGTTCATGAGTTAAATGTAATTAGTACTAAAATAAAACAAATATATTATGTATTTGTCGTGTGGAACATAAGAGTGTATACGCTTCTAATCGTCGTAATAATCGTAGTCACGATTCCAATCTGCAATTGTTTAAGTCCATAAGTCTAAACTTGGTGTGATGACAAATGATCGGCTCGTGCACACTGTGTGAGTAGGATCTGTAGTCGTATTGTAGGAGGAATGATGCAATGCTAGACTACAGAACATACACTTCCGGAACTGGCTCATGTCAACTATTATTATTAATGTCTAATACAGTAAAACAAAAAGATAGTAATACGTTTGTTGTTTTGCTTGTGATTTGTCTAATATGTGTCTTATTAATCACGTGTAGCATTCCATTCAATGGGGGCACACGCGATAGTGTTGTAAATTATGCGTATGCAATCAGAAAGTTATAAATATTGTCGGTCTGTGGCACCCGTGCGATAACGTTATATATTTTTATTATTATTTTATTTACTAACATGTAAATGTTGTACTTTCGATTTTTAATATATGACAATTATTCTATATTTATTCATATTTATGTTAATAATGTGTTATATTTAATCTTAAAGTGTTAAGAAACAAATGTAAATACGTTTCATATCAAACAGGTATGAAGTAGTAACTCTTCGAATTAGGTCGTTGGCCGAATACCGTCCTCGGGTGACTCACGGCGTTCTAAACGTACCGACAGACACTCTACTATATAAAATTGATTTATCTAGTACTGCACTACATGTTAATTATTGTGTCACCAACTGACACCGGTGAGTAGTGAGCGGTGACGCATTGTTGAAACTTATAAAAGAACAAGAATGAATGGTTTCAAATAACACAAAACTAACAGATTGTCAGATGTCAATTGTCTTTCCATTCAATATCAATGACATTCTGATTTCATAACCACGTAATACGTACATAAAAATTTTAATTACGACGTCCAGAAACTGAATATATATAGATAAATTCAAAGATGCCAAAGTGGCGATGTATTTTTCATAATAAATATTATGAATACGTTATCTACGAGTGCTGATAGTTTAAATATTGATATGTAGATGAAAATTTTCATAATAATATCCTAATGAGAGCATCTGCGAAATATTTCAAGGAACATAATCATCAATCAGCGATCGAGTAGTCTGAGGTCGAACGAGCTCCGCGTCCAGAAATAAAACGCTATCGACCTTGTCTTCTGATGCACGCTGTCTTGCGGCTTAACATTTTTCCGTGTGAACAATCCCCATCAAGGTGACGGTCGAATAATCAAGAATTTGCGTCAGACGCTCCTAGTTCAAATATACTATAACTATGACATATGTACCAAAAACGTTTGTTAGCATAAACTAAAACAAGCAAACATTATGGGACGTTCGAAGAAATATATAAAAAACACATATACGGTATATTTGTAGGTTTAATAAAGTATTGAGTTTTGTTAAATAAAAGCATAGCCTTGCTACAATAACTCATTTGTCAGCGACGCAACACTTCTATCGTGATTTATGTACCTAAATCATATGAGTTTGTTTGATATATAATATAACCGAAATTGGTTTTAAGGAAGCATGTATGAGATGCGTGACAGAAACAAAGCTGTGTATTTTGCCAGGAAATAGCACTGTATGGCACGAGCGGTTTATACTGAGCCGCTTGAAAAATGTACTCTTGACGCAAATGCGTTATCTATTTTAAAGTTCTGCGTCAGAGTTTTGCTCTTATCTGTTTTGTGCAGTCTGACGGTCACCCTCAGACACGTCTTCGGTAGCTACATTCCTGAAACTTTCTCTTATATTGATTATCTTAATACTTATCAGTGGATGAAGCCCGAGTAAACTAAAAGTTCAATGCCTTTGTCTCTATACAGTGAAGTTGAAGGTCAAGCTATAAAATGTATTAAATAAATTGGCTTCTTAAACGGAGTTTGAGATTCGAATGTCATCTAAAAACATAATATTTCAATTATACAAAAAAGTAACTACCTAAAATATGACAGCGTCACTTGAGGCCTCAATAATCTTGTAGTTATAATTAACTTTTTTACTACATCACTATTACAACTCATTTAAATTTGTCGATGTCATTGTTTTCTCAGCTTGCTTAAGGACCTTGTTTGCTCAAATTAAGCGTTTATTATTTCAGGTTCTTATAAGTCATCAGATGACTTTATATATTCTTTTACGCCAATGAACGTATCTCTTATTTTTAAAAAAATATATGTGGATATTCTACTACATTAGAAATGCAGCGAGAAGTTGTACAGACTTACCTACCTAGGTAAACAAACCTCGACAAGCAGGTGCTCTTTAGACAAAGACTCTGGCACTAAAAAGTAACGCTTGCGTGCACCTGTGATTAAAAACAAGAAAACACAGCTAAAATATATAAAAAATCTTACAATTTGAATTTGGAACATAATTTAAATAAAACTCTTTCAAAAGCTGCACAGATAACAAATTGAATACGGTTGCTTTGGATGGGAAAAGGATTTTTAGGCCGTGGGGGTGGGTGGCACTAGTATGGAGGGTACTACGTTCACCCCGTGCTTACGTTAGAGAAAAGCACTTTCAGCTACGTATACATACATGATGTGTTTTTACGCTCAAGTTTTAACGTGTTTTAAGAAGTTTTTAAAAGGAATTTTATATGTACTATGAACAGCAAGTTTACACATCGTTGATTAGTTTTTTCTACATTAGTTATCAATAAAATATTAATTAAAATCTGTTGAAAAAAAAAAGTCCTTATGTTCGATATATATACACATTTTTATTACAAACTTTTTAATTTCAACCTCGTTTATACGTCAAGGCAATTCGTGGTGCAATGAAAATTTATTCTGTCATAATTAATGTGAGGATCTGCAGAATTTCAGTTCGTTACGATGCCTGGTTTCTTAATTAACGTTACAGAGAATGTGGAACAGTTTAAAAGAAATAATATAAGATTGGCTGAATGCATTTCGTTACGTCACGAGGAATACTTGCAGTCTCAACCGGGTCTGGTTATCCTGTCTTTGTCACTCCTCAACTTTCCTGCTTCCTCCACTCTATTGATCGTAGTCTGGACTTGTTGATTACGCTGAATTCGGTACGAGGGCGGAGACAGTAACCACTACGGCGAATGCCGAACGTTTAGTACCTTGTTAACCCTTACCATAATACATACATACATACATACACACATATATATAA
>DVQP01001999.1:0-13577 GCA_018231745.1 Danaus eresimus
TAATAATCCTTCATCAACGACACTTACAGCGTTCTTCGATCTTTGCAAAAGTGACGATTTTGCAAAAACCCTTTGATATCATGAAGTACCCCAGTATTACGTATGGGAAAGAAATTCATTTCTAGAAGAAAACGTGGGCAAGATGTTGAAGGATTTTCCTTTGTAAAAAAAGACACAACTTTAGGCCGTGTCTACAAAATTCATCCAACTCAAGCTGAATCTTTTTATTTAAGAATGTTACTGCAACATGTTCTCGGTCCAATGTCATTTGAACATCTAAGGACCGTGAATGGTGTTATTTGCCAAACGTATCAAGGCGCTTGCAAGGAATTAGGTTTACTGGAGGGAGATAAACATTGGCAAAATACAATGTCAGATGCTGTCATGTCCGAGCCAACCACAAAATTAAGAGAATTTTTTACCATCATCCTTATATATTACCAACTATCTGACCCCTGAGTTATGGAATACATTTCGTTATTCTTTATATTAAACAGAATGCGTAATGAGAATCAGGATATGACATTAGCATATAAGGATGATATATACAATGATGGACTAATAATAATTGTAGATAAAATTGTGGAGTTTTGCGATAAATCACTAACCGATTTTGGGCTTCCTATAGCAAAAAGGATTAATTCACTTAATCATCTGGATCCGATAGAAGTAGCATTGCGAAAACCGTATGATCTAAATGAATTAAATGATTATATTACTCAAAATGAACCAAAATTAGTTAATGACCAGGTGACTGCGTATAATTGTGTTATGCGAAGTGTTCGTTTTAGTGAAGGAAAAGTATTTTTTTGGATGCTCCCGGTGGGACCAGCAAGACCTTTATTACTAATCTTATATTAGCTAACGTAAGGTCTCAGGGAAAGCTAGCTTTGGCAGTAGCGTCCTCAGGTATCGCTGCAACTTTATTACCAGGTGGACGGACCGCTCATTCCAATTTTAAACTGCCCCTAACTGTTTCTTTACAGAAAGATAGCGTACTTTACCAGTAATAGTGAGGGGAGCTAAAGCAGACATTGTAAAGTCTTGCCTTAAAAGTTCGCCATTATAAAAGCTTGTGAACATCTTAAAATTAACTACAAATATGAGAGCACATTTGGGTGGAGGTAGTATAACTTTTCCTTCAAAGTTACTTTTAATAGGAGACGGAAAAGTACCTCATTTTGAAAATAAAATTGAAATTGATCGTGATTTAGGAGAAAGAGTGAGTAACATTGAGGACTTAATATCGAAAGTTTACCCTGAAATCAGCGAAATAGAAAATAAAGATCATCAATGGATGTGTCAAAGGGCAATATTGGCAGCGGGAAACCGTAGCGTGGACGAAATTAATGACCTAATTTTAAGCAAACTTCCAGGAGACATAGCTAACCTACACATCTATTGATGATGTTATGGATCCAGAGGATGCGATCCATTACCCATAGGAGTTTCTTAATTCTTTCAAACCAAGTGGCCTTCCCCCATATTACCTCAAGTTAAAAGTAGTTGCCCCAATAATTTTACTCAGAAACCTTAAACCATCAAATTCATAAAACGGGACCCGACTTTAAATCAAATTTCTTCGCAATAACGTAATAGTTTTGATAGGTCCAGCTGTTGGTCAAACAGTGCTTATGCCTTGCATCAAAATGATTCCAAATGATTTACCTTTTAATTTAAAAAAAAACATTTTTCCGTTACACTATCTTTCGCCGTTACAATTAATAAATTACAGGGGCAAATATTTAAACACGTAGGAATTGATTTACGTTAAGACTGCTTTACACACGACCAACTGTATGTCGCATTGTCAAAATCAAGTTGCGGAGAAAACCAATATGTTTTTCTGCCACAAGAAAATAAAACTAAAAATATAATTTACGCAGAAGTACTCTAAAATAATGATGTTCTTTTCAACTCTAAATTGTCTAAAATAATAATAGAAATTGAAACGGACAAAGTCGTGGGTAACAGCTATAATTTATAAAGCTGAGGTTGTTTGCAAAAATAAATTATGACCAAAATAACTATTCCACGCGGATGAAGACGCGGGCACAGTATAATATTTTGTACACTTGACGTAATATATGTTAATGCTTCTGAGATTCCTAGGAATATAATAGACACTGTAAAAGAAAAATTGTATAATGTACATTCATCCTTTATTACAATCTACAGCAAAATTAAGAAACACAAAAATCTATCCCAGTTATTTTATGTCGCTCTAACGTTCGATCCATAGTAAGTAGACACCAAAACTTGTGACATACAAATTTAATATCTTAGAATAAATTACTTCTATATTATTGATATTTAGCCTAATAAATTGAGGTTGATAATGGAATTTTTGTTTATTTTATAAAATATTAACCGAAAATTAGTATCGATAAAGATTATTTTATCGTTGTTGTGTATTGTTATATTCGAAAAAAAAAATACTTTATCGTAAAAGTTAAAAGCAATTTTACTTGAGGGAAAAATATACATAACACGCAAGGATATAAAATATTACATGACTTTTGTTTCATAGAAAAGTTTGTATTTCAAAATCTTGATGTTGTGTGTAAAGGAAAAGGGCTCGGTATGTGTAACGAAATATACATTATATAAATTTATATTTAAGTTTTATTATATTATACCTATTTACAATATTGCTGAGGGAACGGGAACCTAATACATATTAAAAAAATCTTTTTTCACCTTTCTAGATCTATACTAAGTGTCGATAACAAAAGTTTTTTTAAGAAACAAAATCAACATTAATTACAATTTTGTCGACAATATTTCAAAGACAAAACTTGACTTGTGACTGACTGGTGACTTTAACAAGACAATCAATATCGGAGAAAACAGATTCAATAATAAAATTCGTTGCTATAGTTTTGTCGTCTTGTTATCATGTCTATAGTATTCATATATATGTATGTAAATATAATGAAATGAAATCGTTAAATTCCTTAAAAAGAGAGCGCTCCATTACATATAGTATTAAACAAAGCTCACTTAAGCCTTAATTTAAGAATTAAATATCTAATTACTTTGACTACTTGCATAAATTTTAATTAAGTGACACTACACATAGAAGTAAGTTATGTTGGCAGTGATATTAATTATGGCACTATGGTTTCAATGGCGGCGTCTACCCCGGTACCTCGCGGGGTAGCGAGGCCGAAGCCGGTTAAGAGGTCGGTTGACGGGGCGTCGTACTACAGCGTTAGGTACAGCCTCAACTGTGCCTGCGCTATACGACCTCTGAGGTTGACGTCGCATACATACAGCGCACCTGCACAATAATATTTTCAAATGAAAAAAATACTTGAAATAATAATATTTCAAGTACTGATTAATTAACTGAATAAATATGATACTACGGACCTGCTGACTCTAGAAACTTTATTTTGTTTCAGTGTTTCTTGTATAGGCGTTTCAAACATTTTGTTGTCATCGATTGTTGATAACCAATATGAAACGGCGGTTGCGAAAAAGTTGCAGCGGCCGAGTCCATTACATTCTATGAATGGTCGCGTTCTGAATTCCCGAAGGCAGGATCCCGGTGATATGAGACTTTGACCTGCCGCATCAGCTCCAGCGGTATGCTGTTACAAACATAATGAATAAGCATAATCTATAATATCTGAACAGGTTTACAGTAAGGTACATCCTTTTGTTCTTACCATAAGGAAACTATAACCTATCCATAATTCATCCCAGCCATCTGGGCAAGTTGGTATGGAGCTGCTTTGACTATGAATAGCAATTGATCGTGTTGATGTCTCACACACTTGACACCTGAAAATATGTTATATCAGAAGTAAATAATAATACTTTTAAAGTTTCTTTTTTATAAATTCAAATGAATTTACCTGGATATGTATGATCCAACGTCAGTTGCTGGAATCGGGGTCATAGCGCTTGGCATTGGTTCTGGTGTTGATAGCCAAAAACTGTAGTCTTCGCGTTGGGCGAAATCACAAACATTGTTTATGTTACAGAACATATAGGGCATTGTTGAAAATCTTCGAAGACAACTTCCAGGTGCACCTAAATATGAACAATATAAATGTTAAAATTGGTGTTTGAAAAGCGAAATTATAATGGTTCATTTTAATGACCCTGGCTTTAACATTAGCGTAATTTTAAAATTGGTATTTTCTATAACCATAGCCCGGTTTTTATAAGCAAAAAAGTTAGTAATGACATCTAAGCAATTATAAAAATAGGCGATTTTACAACTATGTGAAGATTTTAAAAATATATAAATTGGATTACAAAGAACAGAAAAATATGACAGTATTTTTTTAAATATTTCATTACGTTTATCAACCTACCTAAATCTTGTCCATGAGCCTTAGAATTTGCTACTATATGAAGTAAGGAGAATCCTTCCCATAAAGGTGTAGTTCCAGAGGGGCATTCGGGTAGGAGATGAGTTTGTGAATGTACTGTAAAATAGAATCCTCTTGATTTCGGAATTGGTGGAGGAGGTGCTGGCAATCCAGGAAGACCAGGCAATCCACGGATTCCATCAAACCCAATTTCTCCTTTGATACCCATGTATCCTTGTTCACCTTGTTTGCCTAGCAATCCTTCAGGACCAACGTCTCCAATATCACCTCTTTCACCTTTGAATCCAGGAATGCCATTTTCTCCGAAATTTCCGGGAGCTCCTGCACGACCAGGTTGCCCTTCGAATCCAGGAGGACCTACATCACCTATCGGCCCGGGCTTAACATCTGAAGGGAGTATTTCATCTCCTCTATCACCTTTAATTCCCTTGGCACCTGAATATCCATTAAGTCCTTCATAGCCTTCGTCACCTCTTTCTCCTTTCATTCCCATTGGGCCTTGATATCCTTTAAAACCGGCCAGTCCCAAATCTCCAGCATCTCCTTTTATCCCTTTCAAGCCATAAAACCCTGATATACCAGGATTTCCTGTTTCACCTTTAGGGCTTATAGCATAGCCAGGTTCACCAATGTCACCAGTTAACCCTTTTAGTCCCGGATTTCCTTGTAATCCTGTTGGACCACGCTTACCAGAAATGCCCCTTAGCCCAGGCCGACCGGTTGCTCCCTTATATCCTTTTGGTCCACTGAAAATGAGCCCTGGTTGACCAGATGCTCCTTCAGGACCATTAATACCAAACTCTCCCGGAGCACCTTTTTGACCCATAGGACCTGGCCAACCTGGTAACCCGTCAATTCCAGATTTGCCTTGTTCTCCTGGTTCAGGGTTTATGCCATTTAGACCTGGTAAACCTGGAGGTCCCATTGCTCCTAAATAGCCCTTAGGACCTGGAAGTCCATCATCACCAAATTCTCCTTGTAAGCCTACATCGCCTTGTTCTCCTTTTTGCCCTTTTAACCCTGAAAATCCAGGTTCGCCAATTTCACCTTTAGCACCTTTAAGTCCCTCCATTCCGATATCTCCCATGTCCCCTTTGGTGGCTGGTAAATAAATACTGGGTCCAATATCTCCCGACATTCCTTTGGGGCCAGATGGACCCCTTTCACCAATCAAGCCTCGCAAGCCTACATCACCGGGAAATCCTGGTGAACCCATTCTACCTGGCTCACCCTCAAATCCTGTATCACCTTTCTGACCCTGTAAGCCTTGTAATCCTTTGTGCCCTGAAAGTCCTCTAGCACCGTCAAATCCTATTCGTCCAGGTAAACCCGACAAACCTGGAAAACCTTCGTCTCCTATTTCACCCGCAATACCCTCAAAACCGTAATCTCCTTGGAATCCTTTCAAACCCTTTTCTCCTACTCTTCCGGGAATACCGTCATCACCTCGGAATCCTTTTGTACCATTAAGACCTCTTAAATTTAATCCTGGGTTACCGATGTCACCTCTTAAACCCTTTAAACCGGTTTGCCCGGGTCTTCCTGGCATTCCGTTAAAACCCATGTCTCCAGACATTCCCTTCATTCCTATGGAGGCGTTTTCTCCCTGCATACCTTTATCACCAACAACTCCATCGTAACCTCTCTCTCCTTTAGGACCTGGTGGCCCACCTAAACCATCTGGTCCTGGTAAACCAATATCACCACGTATGCCTTTTAGACCAATCATGCCCACGGGACCTTCTCTACCAGGTAAACCATCAAAACCTCGAAGACCAGTATCACCACGATCACCTGCTTCGCCACTAACACCAGGTTTCCCTATAAGTCCGGGCCGCCCTCTCCTGCCCGTAAGACCACGTTCACCAGTCCAACCACGATTTCCCATTCGACCAGCTTCTCCTTTCATCCCTTTAGGACCAACATCCCCTTGCAAGCCATTGTAGCCCTGTAGTCCTGGTTCACCGATTAATCCTATAGAACCCAGTCGTCCGGGTTGACCTGGCATACCAGGAGCACCCTGTATTATGTTTCCTGACATTCCTTTTCGTCCCTAAAAATATTTTATAGTTAGAAATCAAAATTATTGTTGAATATTGTGTTATTCATTAAATTTTGTTTTAATTATTTATCACCGAATATTTAAGTGTTATATTCGAATAATTGAATGGTAATATTTACCACAAAAAAGAAAAAGAAATATAAATAAACTTATAGAATTTGACAAAATATTATAATGGTTAAATCTCCATACTTACTGGTGGTCCTACGGGTCCAGGTGGACCCACATCACCAGGTAAACCTGGTTCTCCTTTGGGTCCCATCAAACCTGCTCTTCCGGGGTTTCCAGCATAACCAGGCTCACCTACATCACCATAATCCCCGGCCGTACCATCGTAACCTCTTTCTCCGTAAATAATTGCGTACCCAACTTCGCCCCGACTTCCTTTCTTGCCTTTAAGTGCGTCAAATCCCACAGGACCCCTAAGACCTGGACCTCCAGGTTCTCCGTAAGGACCTATATCTCCCTTGTCTCCGGGAAAACCTCTAGCACCTCTTTCTCCTTGTTTGGAAACACCGGGTAGACCCATATCACCTCGTTCTCCTGGAAGTCCCTCGTATCCAATATCACCAGAATCTCCTTTAATTCCTTGCAAACCTAAAAAATTATAATAGCGTTTGTAATTGTCCTAATTGAAATTGCAAAAATGGCAAATATCTTTGTCGTCAGTAATAATATAATTGGTTGTACTCAAAATGGACATGTGTAAGCCAAAAATAATTCATTGTTGTATAGGCGTATTTCATTAGAATATAAAAATAAAAAAATAATGCATCAATCATATACATACTATCTCCTTATAATCAGTCGAGAGCAATGTAAAAAAATTAATTTGACCCGTTTTTGTTTAATTTCATATGTTCGGCATCTTTTTGTTAGGAATAATAAAATTATGAGATTTAATAGATATAAATAAATTAGTGAAATGTCATGCTTTTATCATTCTTGTACTCAAATAGCTGCTCTCATGACAATTGATATTTTTAAATTCCAAACTTTCAAAATTCTAACAATAATAATTAGTAAAATAAAAACATATTTTTTTGGTGGAACAATCATTAATATACAATCATTTTATTAACGGATGTGTAAAATTGTCATATTTAAAACACAGATATGTAATGCATACTTGTATTGTTAATTAACATTTGAGTTCTCGTAAGTTTGTCATTATTTAAATTAGTAATTCGTTATATTAGGTAAATTACTTAATATTTATAACATCATATACAATAATGATATTCAAATTATTATATGTGTGATAGATTTATTTTGATTTTTTATCATAACTATCCTTTATTTAAATCCTTGTTAAACAATATTGTATAGAACTAAAAAAACTACTACGAATTGAAGTAAATTTAGCTGAATTTTAATAATTTTGTGGGTACCTTGTAGGCCCATTGGCCCCGGTTCCCCTTTTTCTCCTTTAGCATTTATTCCGAAACCAAGGGCTTCTCCGGCATCACCCTTTAGACCATCATCTCCAGGTTCACCGAGTTGTCCCCTATTTGAAAAAAATTAAAAAGCATATTATTTATTCCAATATGACCTAAATTTTTACTGACTTATTTTAAGTACCATATGCTTTCCCACATCATCTTATACTATGCATAACAATAATTAGTCCTAAATTATATTTGTAAATATTAAATAAGTACCAATAATAAAATATTGTAATGTTATTGAAAATGTACTACTAAACAGAAAATCAAATAATAGAATAAATATTTTAGTTTCCAACATTTTACTTTGAATTTACGTCAAGAATATATGTTCATATGTAATATTGAGACTGCAATTTTTTTTTATTAAAAAAACATGAGGTGTTTGTAAAGTACTCTCTTAAGTTGTATTATCAATTTATAGCTTTTAATGTAGCAGGACTTCGAAGGGCAGACTTAAATTATTTTATAAACGAGTTTCTCATCTTGAAGGTTGTGGATCAAACTTTTGCCGACTCTATAAAAAATACAGCAAATATTTTAATATTACATACAGAATTATATGAAACTCACTTAATTCCTTTATCTCCCCGTTGTCCAAATAGAAATTGTATAGGAACATCAGCAGGTTCACCAGGCATTCCTGGTACGCCGTCTCGTCCTTTTAATCCATCCCTTCCATCAGGACCAGGGAAACCATCCTCACCAGCCATACCTTTGGAACCTTTCCAGCCATTTTCTCCTCGAAGCCCAGGAAAACCAGGATCTCCGCGAAGACCAGGATCTCCAATAAAACCTACAAAATTATAGGTGTTATATAAAAAAATTCAAATCCCCATAATTACAATATGGATTTAAATTTAATGGTGTTTTGGTTATCATTATATAAAAATATTTATATTACAAATATGCCGTCATATTTTTTAGACATGAATAGTACATTTGGTGCAATCAGAAGGTTACAACTTGGTACATATTATTGGAATGCTGTCTATAATAAGGGCAGATTTTTTTTTTTTTAATATTAATCACATAAAAAATTATTTTATATAAAAAATAGATTTATATTTTTTTATTGATTTATTTTATTTTTATTAAAATAAATTAGGATGTTTTTTACGTGCCTGGTTCACCACGAGGCCCACGTTCAGCTATTATTAAGGAAAGGGGGGGCTGTATAAGTCGCCCCTTCTCTCCTTGTAGACCAGGACGGCCAGTCATTCCGGGCGGACCAGTGATGCCCTTCGGACCTTTAGATCCAGGTAAACCTGGGGAGCCACTTCCCCCTTTTAACCCACGCTGACCACGTTCTCCTTCAGGACCAGGATATCCTTTTTGACCTTTAAAACCTTCATCTCCTCTTTTTCCCTTCATACCCGGTAAACCTAAAATAAAATAATTTAGTAAAATTTTAACAATAGCTAAATTTGTAAAGTGAGTATGAATAGTTATTAAAAATACTGTAATTACATACGGACATTTATTTCGCATAAAGTATGATTTATATGATACCGGAAATTACAAATGTCCGTTAAGATAAATTTTTGTGACGAGCTTACCTGATGGACAGAATGGACAGTCGTCACCACGTTCTCCTTTTAGACCTAAAAATCCAGGTCTTCCGGGTGTTCCAGGATCACCAACGACTCCAGGACGTCCTGGAGGTCCATCCTCCCCTGGTGGACCAACACCGTGAACACCTCGACCTGGATACCCGGGCAGACCCATGAAGCCAAAGTCCCCTCTGTCTCCTCTTATACCAGGTCTGCCATCTAATCCCGGTGTACCTTCTTCACCCTCGGGGCCTCTTACAGCTGAACCTTTAAAACCTTTTGGTCCTAATACTCCCTGTGGACCTGGGTAGCCCATTGGACCTCGAGGTCCGGGTAAACCCTTAAAACCGTCATTTCCTGGTTCTCCTTTTTCTGAACTTCCTGGCGGTCCTTGACGTCCAGCTATTCCTTTCGGTCCAGGAAGACCTGGTGGACCTTGAATTCCAGGCAATCCTCTGGTTCCATCTGGACCTGAGGGCCCTGGAGGTCCTGGATAACCTACGGGTCCCTGTGGACCGTTTGAACCAGGCAGAAGGGGTTCATTAAGTCGTTCGTCGTATATTCCCTTCTCTCCTTGAGGTCCCTGAACTCCCGGCATTCCAGGTCTTCCGTCTTCTCCTCTTGCTCCCGGCTCTCCATCCTCTCCATCTAGTCCCGCATATCCTGGCCACCCTTTATCACCTTTCGGTCCAAGAGGCCCCTTGCGTCCACGATGTCCAGGTTTACCTCTAGGTCCGTCTATTCCTTGATCGCCTTTGTAGCCTTGGTCTCCGTTAAGTCCATTTGGCCCCTATTATATAAAATATGTATACATTGATCGATATGGATAAGATAGAAAATAGATACAGAAAAGATAGACCATTGATATAAAAAAAGATTACAGCAGATAGACTATTAAGAGATGGTGCGTCTTTTATGATGTGATGGTAGAAGTTTTTATTTATTTTTTTTTAGTTTTAAACTTACTGGAGGACCCATAGAGCCAGTATCTCCTTTAACACCTTTGACGCCCTGTGTACCCGCAAATCCTTTGTCACCCCTGTTTCCCTTGGCTAATATCGTAACATTTTCTTGAAGATGATCAATATAGATAACTTTCGCTGGCCTCCCAGATTCGCCAACTTCCCCTTGATCTCCCTTTTCACCTTGTGGCCCCACAACATCGTCACCGAGATCTCCTCTATACCCTGGTTCTCCTCTGTATCCCATAGGTCCCTACACAGACGAGATTATCATATACGTTATAATATTCATTGGATTATATAATATCATTTTACGTTATTGTTATAAGTACCTGATCACCAACTTCCCCCGGCATACCACTATCACCTCGCCATCCGATAGGCCCTCTTGGTCCTGGTAAGCCAGGTCGTCCACTGTCACCTTGATCTCCCTTCGCTCCTCTTGAATTAACACCACCCTCTCCTGCTAAGCCCTGTGATCCTTTTTCACCGTAAGGACCTGGTAACCCTCTATCACCAGGTATACCTTGGGGCCCAGGAGGACCCATAATACCATCAATACCACTGCATCCATCAAGACCAGCAATACCTCTCACACCTTCTAAACCAGTGGGTCCCTTAAAGTAACCAATTAATTATAATTTTGTATGTACATATATATTGTATATTTAATGACATTAAATTTCAAACCTGAGGTCCAGTAAATCCCCTTGGTCCGTATGGGCCATCTACACCCTGAAAAATATAAAATTAGAAAAAAATACAAAGAATTAAGAATAAATAAATGTTTTAAGAATAATTGTGATATCAGGCTTAATTTGTCGGAAGTAATTACCCTTTCTCCTTTGTCACCCGAGATTCCCTTCTCGCCCCAGTCCCCTGGTTCACCAGGGGGTCCCATGGGTCCATCAGGTCCATCCTCTCCATAGTCGCCTTGGGGTCCGGGTATTCCTGGAGAACCAATGTCACCGCGATCTCCTTTGAGCCCAGCACAATCACATACGGTCTGATTGCATACAACCTGCATATATTTTAAATTTTAACTATTAAATTCCTATAAAACGATATTAGTAATTGTATTGATTAAAGTTATTTTAAATAATGACAATCAAACAGATACATGGAAAGTCTGTTTTCGTTAGATATATGACAATATATCAATTCTTAATAAATTATAGTTTTCGCAATTTATATTACACTTTTTAATTAGAGTTCTGTACTGAAGCACTATAAGACTCCCTCTGCTTCATCAAGGGACATGGGACCAAGGTGGAGACTGAAGCACTACAGATTTTATAAGACATGATATCATATACTTGGTCTGGCCATAAATTCTGCTGCAATTTAAAATTAAACAACATATTACTTTTGAAGTTTAAATCTGTATTTTTCCGTAATTGATTGCATTACATAAATGTATTTGGCTCCATACGTAAGTAATTTTGAATATACTAAATACGTTTAATATAATAAGTGTAACGTTTTGTATTTTACTTACTAATACATTAAGTATCAGTCTCTTAAACACCTTTATTTGTGATAGAAAAATCTTAGCGTCCACATTGAGTTAGTAGAAAAAGAAAATGTTCTTTCTGTTAGCAAAAGATTTTATCTCAGGAAATAAACATCTAGAACCATGTTGTGTATAACAGACGTAATTATCTTTTCTTAACTGATAATTTAATTACGAACACGTTTGTGAAATCAAAACACCTATTAATAATCAGAACAATTGTGTTAACAGATGAAGATTTTTTTATTTTTTATAATATTTTGACAAACCCGTACTTACACTGCAAGTTCTAAATAGGCTTTCAATGAGAGAACAGAGCACAGAGTTTGAATTATGCTACTTTAGTTATGCCTAAGCAGAGTGGTGGCTATTTAAGAATGACTGAATAATATTGTTGTGAGAAAGTTTCCAGACAACGACCAAACTTTATCAAGTTTTCTTAAGAAGATAATTTAGCTGCTCAAACACCATTTGCAATACTATTTCTTAATAATACTTTCAGCTACACCCTGCGCCTGCTCATAAAGCTCGATTGGCGCGATCTTGGTTAGGACTGAAATTTCGGGACTTCATTAAAGCCGAAAACTGGGAGCAAAGCTTGGTATACACGATATAAAAATTTGAGTACTTAGAAAGGTTGAAGCATCGACTAAGTAGATTGGCATAGAATTTCATAGAAAAACCGCCTGCTGCTATGATAACAGTCCTTAACGTGTTAAGGTCGGTTTTCAACCAAGGGCACCACTTTGAAAAGCTTTCAATTTTTTTAATAATATTATATTAATGGATTAATGTAGAGGATTTAAGTTATAAATGTTAATTACAGTAAAAAAATTTAAAAGAAAATTGACAAAACAAATGCACAGATATTTAAAAGTAAATTATGGATTAATTCAATTTTTTGTTTGATAATAGGGAAGGAATCAATTATTTTCTGGACACTTATTAAATAAATTATAGTCTTTTAGTATTAATTTCTTAAAGTATTTTATCTGTAAAAAATAGTTCGTGTAACAAATAGTCCGTTTAACAAATAGGCTACAATAGACGATCATTTAATTTGCCGGGCAATATGCAAAAATATATTTTAAGTGGTTCATTGAGACAATGCTCTATTGTTTATTATAAATAGCAATGATAATAACTGAATCAAAAACAAATTGTGTAATGATGATTTGTACTCATGAGCGCAATGTACTGAATTTTATTTATATGTTCAAGGTATCAAATAAATTATTTGAATCGACATGAAAACGATTGGGGAAACGCATACATCAATTTAATCAAACAATCCGATTAGACTAATATTCCAGTACTTTATAGATTGTTATAGAAAAGAATGACCCGTGACCGTGTTGTGTTACATTAAAGCAAAGGTCAATCGAGTGTGGTATTTGCCGAATAAACAGAAATCTACAATAAGCGACTACAGTATGCATTCTTACAATATTATATGCATGATAGAATATAAATTCTAACATTAGTTTATGATTCTGTTTTATAATTCATTTTAAATACTAAATAGCAGACTTTTTAAATTTTTTACAGTTAACGTCACAGTCCTGGAGAAGTAAAAAAAAAGTTGATACGGATATTGTTATATAAAATAAACAGTTAATCTATGTACCTGTCCAACATATGGATAAAATAAGCTTAAAATATTATTTAATATAATACGTACATATCATAAATAGAC
>DVQP01002000.1:0-13577 GCA_018231745.1 Danaus eresimus
GTTAGTCTTTAGTGTAAATGATTTATAAAGTAATTGATGCATGTCAATGTGTTGCTTCACAGCACATTCACTAATCATTTACATAATTTAATAAAAAATGCTGCATTCATTTCCATTAAAACATTTTTAGCGATGGCGGAGACAGGGTTTCCGGGACAGCACACCACTACCACAACCGTGACTTCAAACACCACGGTGCAAACTAACATAAGATTTGATCCTTCTTATGTGAGGTCCATCCCCGGGATACTCAAAGTAGTTCAAGTGGTGAGTACTTGTGAACACAACATTTATTTACTCCACCACAACATGCCAGATCCCATCACATAACTTCTTACTTCTTTGTTCTAAGTTTTAATTTGTCAATGGAAACGCTCAGAGTAGTATTGTTTAATAAAACACAATAACTTTTAATGGAACCATTTATTAGGCTTGTAGTTTAGCAACACCAAAACTCGTGGAGTAACCTGAAAAGATCTTGTTCAGTTTTAGGAGTTACTATTATATATATATACATGTTTAGTAGGAATTGGTAATCGGACTAGAAGTTTTCTGTGACTCTTAGAGCTAAGAGAATCGTAAAAACAATGAAAAATTTATATTTTGATTATGTTATATTAGTCATTAACAATAATGCATTTTTGATAATTAATATTTTTTCGGTACCTTCATGGCATTAACATTATAAAGCGTCTCACTCATTTAATAAACATATCATTACCTTAGGCTCTCATAGCCATGGATGTTGCTTTAGCTATAATGCTGCCGGATGGTACGTTCCCAGTAGCTGCCATGGCGGCCGCGGCCATGCTGCCCGCCACTACACCAGTCACCACGAAACCCAGCTTAGCCAATAACCATAAACCCTTACCAGTATACACTACTATACCGGCGAGAATTTTCACTATCCATTCAACCACAGCCATTATTCTATAATATTAATTTATTAAAGAATTTTGTTTTTCGTTATGAAGTGTTAAGACTAAGTCTTTGAGTCGTATAATGAAATAGAGAACTGCTGTAGACGTGTTTATAGATTTAGTGTTCTGATACGATTTCGGGGTTCACCGACCATAGACAATTTTATTTTAAACAAACAAAATTATACAAAAGTAAAATTGCTTATGATAGGGAATTTACCTTGTAAATAAATACCAATACAAGATATTTTACCTAGTATTTATCGAAATTATCTATTCATGTGTATTTTATTTTTAATTAAACAAACTTCGAGAGAAACGCACATGGTATAACATGAGTTGGTAAAAAGTAGTATTGATATTGGCATAATCGATTTATTTTGTCTTACTAATGTTGATAACCGATTATGGAATTAGGAACTAAAATGTTTTCATAATCGTATGACAAGAATCAAAATTAGAAACAAGAACTACTAAACGTGTTTTGTTTAGTGAGTGATCTCAATATGAGTATTGTTAACTGTTATGCTATATGAATACATTTGCATTATGACCCATATAAGGCTAATATATATAAGCCTTATATATGTTTGTGTGTATGTGCACGCGCGCGTGTTTTTATTTAAATATTAAGTAAATATTGGTTCAATACAAAAGAACATCTATTTGTGTACCTATCTAAGTCAAACCCAAATACTAGAGCAACAAATAAAACAATTTGAATATTGCTAGTGTTATTCTTCTTATACATTATTGCAGTAGAATTTGTTTCTATTCCAAAATAAAATATTCAGATACAATATTACACGCTATTAGGTTAGCCTAATCTAGTCAACAAGAGGTTTTTTAGTCTAAACTTTTAAGTCTCTGAAAAATGTGCTTGAGGGCTCATTCGATTCAAGATAGCACCTAGAAAGTTTTGCAAAAGTAAGTTATAAAAAAAAGTTTTTATTATAACGATTTTATAAACAAAAAGAGATAAAATAAAATATATATATTTTTAGGTAGCCATTGGTGATAGAAAAACGAATGATCATCGATATTGGAAAAAGAAATTTTTTGCGGAAACCCGAGTATCTGTTCTTGGGCATATTTTCAGCTCCTTGTAAAAATTATAACTACTGGTGTGATTTCCTACAATTTTGAGAGTCGGGAATTTTTCAGGAATTTTCCTCATTTTTTTTAAATCTTTTTAAAATTAAAATATCTCAAATATTTTTAGGGATAAACTTGTCTTGTCCTTGTCCTCTTCCTATTCGGGTAACTGTCGTGCTGTGAGTAAATAGTATGAAGTGACTTTGGAATACTAAGTGACTACTTACAACTGTTATAAACGAGATATTTCGAGCAATTTTCATAATCGAATGATTTCGTTATTATCTCTCATAATCGCCCACTTGTAGTAAAATGTACATAAATTTGTAAAAACGTATCGCGGGCAGGATTACGGATTCATCAATGTTTTTAAAGGGTAATTACTTATAACAGCGAGGGACAAATAATACGACAAGGTTTTAGACAACTATTTCTTTGTATGTTTGACAGTCACATTATTGACATTCCAGGTGTTCAGTCTGCTGGGTTTCATCTGCATTCAGTTCTCTCACTTCAACAATGCGAGCAAAGGTCTGTTCTTCAGCTGGATATCGATGATCGCGTTCTGGTTCACCGGCATCCTGCTAGGATTCTACCTGTTCCACATCGTGGAGAAGTTCTATAAGATTCCGTGGCTGAAGATCGAGCTGCTGTTCACGGCGCTATGGACGTTCCTCTACCTCCTAGCGGCCGTGCTCGCCGTCACCGTACATGACAACCCACACGCGGCAGCAGCGGTAGGCCTAATAATAATATCTCTAGTATTTCCCAGTACATTTTACAAACTGATTTCTATTGTAATAAATGTTCTCCGCCTAAACATTGGTATATATGTATTCAATCAATTTAAGAAGATATGTACCTGAAATCCTTCTACATGTAATGTCTTGTGTGGATATATTTTTCATAATTTTACTAAAAGACTATTGTGTGAGTATAAAGTTAGTTGTGGGTTCATATGTACACTATTTGCTCAACCACAGTAATGGATAAATGAATGACGCAACATCAAGTTGTGAAAACTTAACATTATTATGTATATGGTTTTCAGTTCTTTGGTTTCTCCTGTACATTGGCATACTGTGTGGATGCTTACCTCAAATGGAGAGCAGCTCGGGCCGGAGGGCTGGCTCAGGGCACGAGGGTCGTCTCCAAACAGACCACGGTCACCAGGGAGGGATATTAAAACTAACTTGTACCTAACATTACACTATCATAGTTTGATAAGCACATGACATTAGTGTAATATGGCCTATATTTGAATCTTACAATTTGAGCTAAGTGACAAAATCTTCTAATGCATTGCATTAAGTTTAAATGCGCACCAAATGATTGAGTGTTCTAACATGCTAAGTAACTCTCGTGAATATTAATTTGTTAATTGGTTGCTGACCAAGTGACATGTCCCCGCACAGTGTATATTCTCTTTGTATCAATGTGTAACATTAGTCACTCTCTTCGACTCCTCTCGTGTCACTGTGCCCACCTCCTGTTTTCTCCTATTTTTTATATAATATTCACAATCAAAGTTTATTTAGTTTTTACTAATCTTGTGTACTTAATGACTCTAGTTGTAGGTGTTGTGTTAAGTTCCGTTGCTGTCTATAATTCATCATGTGATGTTATTCTTTGTCTGTTTGTTTATATACAGGGAAAGCTCAAGCTGTACACATGTGTTCCTTAATGCTATTCTTTATTGTTGATAGTTTTAACATTTTTTATTATATACTAATGTATTTCTCAGTTCATTTTGTTATGTAGTTATTGTTAAGTATAATTGTTGATTTCACAAGCACCAAAGTGCATTAAAAGGTTTACAAATATAACTTTATAAGAATCTATAAAATTTGTTATACTGACAGGATTTGAACCTGTGACCTTTACATTTTATATGACTCAAGAAACATTGATAGACTATAGTACAGTAAGTCAAGTATTTTTATGTCATTGAAGCTTTATGCACAGTAATTATATTTTTTATAGTTATATAGTATATAATTAATATATTTTATGAATATTATATCGACATTGTAGCTTTAATCTTACAATGCAATAAATCATTTACAGCAAATACTCTACTTTTTTGATTTCTTTCATTTAAAACAAATCTCTCTACGCGTTCCACACATGACACACAACTGTGATGTTGAAACGTAACTTGCAAGTGTTTAATTAAACACTTACTTAAATTATAACAATAAAAATTCAATGACCGATTGAAAATATCAATGGCGCTTATAACAAGAACGTGTCAAAGTTGAAATATGAAGAAATGTAAAAGTCTATTCCTGTATAAGTTGAAAACTGAACAGCGCCATAGTCTTCTGACAACATACAAAAAAATCAGTATACAGATGCAACACACAAATTTGTTGTTGTCATGGGTTGTTGATTATTCATTCAGCGGGGAGGCTAAGACGTAGCACGCATCGTTCTCAAAGTACCGTCAGCAGAAAGGAAAAATATTATGTCTACAAAGATTTCGAAAATTCTTTGAAGTAACTTTGTTTCTGTTAGTTATCATCTGACCAACAGTCACCCACATCTCGTCTGCCCGTGATCACGTTCGCTGAAAAGCAACCGAATCGACGAGAGTATGTAGTATTTTACAAAAGCACGCGTAGTATACCGGAAAAATATGAGTTTCATTTTAATGACTAAAACTCGCTACAGTCTTAGATCTCATTGAGCACAAACACAGTCACTCCGTGACAGTAGAAGACATTGTCAGGAAACACTGGTCGAGGACTCCCTGCACAGCTGCAAGAGCTCAGACGACGTCACACGCAACTCCTAAGACGAATGCTCTGTTCATCATCAGGCTGGATTTGAATTAAAACAATGAAAGTCGAACTCATCGGCGACTCCTGGAACACGAGGACGTCACGGCCAACTAGAAGATATGGAACCCTGTTGACACCGAGATAACATGACACGAGTCCTGGGGGTTGCGTGGAAGCTCGGAAGAGAGGAATTTACCCTAACCTGAACCTGACTCGACTCACACCAACTCTGTTAGCAGAGAAGATACCTACGGAGACGGGCAACTGACAATGGTCATGTTATTATTTGACCCTCTCGGTGTCGTTTAACCGGGTTCCATCAAAACCAAACAAATATTGCAAAAAGTTTGGCAGTTGGCAAAAAGAGGAACAGGGAGGGATGGGGAATCGAAGATTTGGCAGACCAATAGAGAGAACAGACATTACACGTCAATAAACTTTCACCGGTTCACCGACGCAAGAGAGTCCGCCTATTGTACAGTACTGTTCCGAAGAACATCGGACCACCCGGCGAAGTCGACTTGTTGGTCATAGCAAAAGTGACGCCGCGGAAACTGTACCCGGGGAACACCAAACAGAACCGGACGAGAAGTACTTCCGGACCCTCACTACTGCTGCCATCAACGAGCCCGCGCCGCATCACGACATCCACTTGGAGGCGTCCGCAGTCGAGCGACAACCTGTATCACTATATTCGAAGGAAGCTCATGACACATTCTCCTGTATCTTCGAGGTTTCCATCAAAAACACAGAAGACTGAGATTACTTGGACAGATTAAGAGTACCATTTGTTCACAATAAACGGGCGAGTAAGATAAGAACACGCCGCGTCCGCCCAGAGCAAGGAGCTAGGGAAATAAGAAATGTTTGGAAGGAGATGACAAGAAACGAGACTAACACACACCGACAGCTCCCCGCCCGGCGGCGCGGCGGGTGAAGTGTTCTAAGTAACACGTAATATAACACATGTATAGAGTGAACACGTGAGTGATTGTTTAATTCATATATAATTACATACAAAGCCCGGTACGGTATTTAAATACAGCAAGTGGTATACTAGGCGCCACACGACACATTATCTTCACAGCTTCAAACGCTTGATGTCCTCCAGCTTGAAGTCGGATCTGGCAACAGAAATACGTATTCAACGTGCGAAACGGACATTATCACGTGCTCTGAATATCACACCGTCCGCGCCATCTAGCGGCGTGTGGCGGAACTCACACACTACGACTGTCGCATCACGACCTCCACGGAATGGAGCCGTTAATGTGACTACTTTACTGAAACATTGATAACGGCAGAACAAAAAACACAGTGAGGAGTCACCGTCTCGCGAGGACGTCCCTGGCGGCGGCGGGAGTGAGCGCCGCGGGCGGCAGGGCGTCCGGCGCGTGTTCCAGCTGCTCTAGGGCCAGCAGCGCGGCGGCGGCGCTCAGGGCGCGGGCCTTCTCCCGAGCCGCCGGGGCTCCTGTGCCCGCCCACAGGGATACTCGGCGGCAACGACGTTCCGTCGCCAGGCCTCCGCGCTGAGAGAGAGATATAGGTTACGACAGGAGCGAGAGAGAGAGAGAGATAGAGAGGTGAAGACACATTTTATCTCTCTTGTAGCAAGTTACTTTGAAATAAAAGAAGCTTTATTGAATAATGCCGGCATATACACTTATTTATAACATATATTAGTTGGTGTCGGCTCGTGTACCCGGTCGTAGGTGTTCTTGAGTAGCGTCCGATGTGCCCGCGTGAGCAGGTCCTCCAGCACCCCGGTGAGCAGCAGGTCCCCGGCCGCCGCTAGCCGCCCGCGGAGCGCCTCGGCCAGCGTGTCCAGTGCGGCCGGCAGCGCCCCGGCCTCCTCCGCCAGCTCGTCTGCAACACGCGGCACGTGATATCGGCGGCACGCACACTACTAGACACGAACTCGCGGTACAGGGAACACACCGACGTCCGAGTCCGGGTCCACGAGCGCGTCTCCCCATGCGGTGACGGCCGGGAGCAGCGCCGCCCTCAGCGAGGACACGCCCAGCTCGGTGACGGCGCGGAAGGACGCCGCCGCGCCCGACAGGCCCGCCGCACACGAGCGCAGCTTGTCGCACGCCCCGGCCGACGTCCGGGCCGCCGCCTCCGCCTCCGAGCAGGCCTCGGTGGCGAGCCGCTCCGTCCACTCCGCGCCCGCCTCGGCCTCGGCCAGGTGCGCCAGGTACAGCTCGGCCTCGGGTGGGGCGGGCGCGGGCGTGGTGCGGGGCGGCGCCAGCGGCAGCACGTCGTGCGGGGTGACCGCGAGTCCCCGGCGCAGCGCCCGCGCCGCCCGCTCCAGCTGCGCGCCCGCTTCGTTCATGACGGCGCACATGCCGTCCACACTGCCCGTGGATATCGCGCGCCTGCAACACGACCCAGCTCACAGGGGCGCGAACATGACGTCCATCAAGTCCGCGCGGTCGGCCGGGCGGGCGGCCCCTACCTGATGACTTTCCTCGTTATATAGAACACGTCGTCCACGAGGCTGGGCCCGCCGCCGTCGCCGCCGGCCGCCGACAGCTTCATGGCCTTGTTGACGCTCTCCTCCAGAAAGTACCTTCACAGACGACACCGAACGTCATTCGTATCGTATTTAATTATTTTTAATTCTTTTACAGCAACAAAGTTGAGTCAATTATAATGAAACTGTCTAGTTGTCTTGACACATTTTGCTTTCCTCTTAAGCATTATTTGGATATTTCCAGTCAGTCCGGGTCCGGCCCGGGCGGGTCACCTCTCCAGCTCGAGGTAGTGCGCCAGATGCTCCTGGGCGGTGAGCGTCATGTCGCACTCCGCTATGATCCCGTCGATGGCCCGCACGCTCTCCCTCCTGGCGCCCTCCGTCAGGCTGGGGTCGTGCTGTGGACATGGACACACTTAACTTGATGCCCGGCGGATTCTATTCATCTCGGTAGTGAGAACGCTTCGTGGACTGTGACCTCGGGCCGGCGTCTCAGGAAGTTGAAGTAGAGCTGCATCCTGGACAAAGCCAGCGCCAGCTCCGAGAGGGCGGGCTCCAGGCGGAGAGGGTCGGGCTTGTCGTGCGAGGGGCGAGGCCGGGCACGGGGCGACAGCTCGCTCCATATACGACGGACGAACGAACACACCTGCAGGATACGACCGAGCAATGTTTAGACACGATGGCCTTGTTTGTAGTGGTATATAATCTACAGATGTAGATTTTTAAGTTTTAAGATGATATTCTTCAACATTGTATAAAGGGTCATTAATATGAATGTATATGAGCCTCACGGTCGGCTGGAGCCTCCTCAGGCCCTGTACGAGCAGCATGTGTCGCGAGGGCGGGAGGAGTCTTCGGAGTCGCTCCACGGCTGCCGCCGCGGTCTCGAGGGCTCTGGTGAGAGTGTCCGCGAACACGGCGCCTCCGCTGCGGGACTGGCCGGCGCGGCGGAGGGACGCCTCGAGCTGGAGACATACGGCACGTTACCATCCTCCTCACAGTACTGTTAACCCAGCAGTCTTCACATGAGCCCAGCGACCTGCGCGGCGAGGTGTCCGGTGAGCAGCTCCACCCCCTCCTCGGCGCGTCCTATCTCAGGGAACAGTTTGAACAGCCTCTCCACTGAGGCGTCGTCTTCTATCTTCGCAGCCTCTTCGAACCTATAGTTGTATTTAACAGATACATATATTATGAAGAAACGAATTAAAATGTTTGTAATTTCAACTTAATTTAATTTATTTAACATACTCAATATAACTGCATCATGTAGGAAAATATATCTTGTGCCACTTCTGATATCAAATGATGTTTTTGATTCAAAAATGTTGAATATAAGATACTTCCGATTACCTTACTTATAGAAAAAAACAAATAGGTATTAGACAGTATATACATATATGCCCATACTTGATCCTGAGCTGATCCCTCAGGGTGCGGGCCGCGGCGTCCATGTCAGTCCGGGGGTCGGGACCCCTAGCCCTCGCGGCCGCTACTGACCCCGGCTCCATACTCAGGAAACGAGAAACATATCCAGCCGCTGAAAATATTACATGCCATTATTAATACTGTATAATTCACATTATATCCACGTGCCTTGGCTTTATTTATCTGTGCTTGCAGCTAAGCCTCCATGGCATGGCTATTGTTTTATAATCATATTACTTAAAATTAACAAAATTTCTACAACTTATTACATCACATACCTTCCTGTGAAAGTCATAACAAAAATAATCCACCCACATCTTAGATGAGACAAAACCATCAGACAGACAGAATTGCAACAACAATTAATTTGTGTCTGTATTACATAAACATTCACAGGCATTGGACATTATGAAAGGACAGTGTTACCAGCCATTCAAAATCTTTTTACACAAACATCAAGGTCAAACCCCCCTAAATTAAAAGGAAAACACTTTAAATTCAAAGCTGACAGATGGGAACACCTTACTTTATATAGTATTATTTCTCCTTCTAAAATGGTAGACCATAAAATAAGTAGCCTGAAGAAATATTAAGTTTCCATTGGTCAAACAAGCATATTCTTTTTGAAAATTATTTCAATCCAACCTAAACAATTTATTAAAAAAAAATTTATCCTTTAAATTGTTTTTTACTTTATATATTTGAAATAATACATCAAGTTGGCATCATCACAAACAGACAATAAATATTTATTTATTGTAGTGATTGGTCGTTTACCGGTTTCATAATCCTGGGCCTTTATGGCAGCTTCCACTCCAGCGCTACAGACCCTGAGGTCTATGAGGTCATGGACTCTTCTCTGACATTCTGCAACACGAGACTGACACACAAACAACACTATTACTACAGCATATTTCAAAATATATAAAGAAACAATGTAGGAAGTAATACAAAATCAATCATTAAAATGGGTACATAAACAAAGTTATCCATGAACAAACATTAAAAAACAAAAAGCATATATATGGTCAAATTTAAAACCCCCTCCTTTTTGAAGTATTTTAAAAGTACGAGTAATAAATTTACTTTACTGGCATGGCTATATAATATCGATCCCAAGGATAAAAGTACCTTAATATAAAAATATTAAAGTTTAATTTTCTTCCATTATCTATTATGGGCTATTATTATAATTGTAAAACTATATTAACTTATTATCTGACAATATTTAACAGGGAATTTAGTTTTTTATTCCATATGAATGTAATGAGATCTTAGATTTTTGCGAGACATTTAAATGAA
The DNA here is from genome assembly GCA_018231745.1 of Danaus eresimus. Lineage (NCBI taxonomy): Eukaryota > Metazoa > Arthropoda > Insecta > Lepidoptera > Nymphalidae > Danaus > Danaus eresimus. Next base: position 10,002 of record DVQP01002000.1, read on the forward strand.
ACTAAAAAAAATTTCTGATTACTACGCGATATTTTATTAATTTAAAACTACATTATCCCGACGTTTCGGTTACTTTACAGTAGCCGTGATCACGAGCAGACGAGATGTGAGTGTTTTTAGTTTCATTTAAATGTCTCGCGAAAATCTAAGATCTTATTATGTAAGCCAGTACAGACTGGAAATTGCAAACAAAATACGCCGATTAGACAAAAAAAATATCCATTATCTCACATCTAAGTAGTTAGTTAGTCATTAGTTGTAAGTCAGTAATTAGTGTTTCCTCTAGTAAAATGATTCACTCACTCTAGCAAGGTCTAGCTGCCTCACTTTAGCACTAACATCTCTTGCTAAAGCAGCAGTCTTGTCTACCATGTCGGTCGCAACCTGAGCATCGTTCTTGACTTCTCCCAATTTTGAGTAAGCCTGACTAGCGGAACGCAATCGTCCTTCTAACGTGCAGGCGCGAGACAGAGCACTGGATAAGGCCTCATTTACTTCACACTAAAAAAATATTAAGATTGGATAAATTAATTTAGAATAATGTAAATAGATATTAGAGGATTTAAAATCAATGTCTCTCTACTACACCTCTTCTTTTTCAATTTCATTCAAAGCCTTCTGTAGACCTTCCTCTGTAGAAACATCATATTTCTCTAATAGCAAAGTTAAGGACATCTTAAAATTGTTAAATATTTCGTTATATACACTGCAAAATATAATAGCGGTTTGTTATCGTTGCCAACAAAACAAGATCGCTACTTGAATGTCTTGTCAATTAACATTTGATATATTGAAACTTCAATGTAAGAATTTGACATTGTTTTCTATATATTATGTTAAGGGCCATTTTTTTATATAACATCAAAATTAAGTAGAATATAATAAAAAGCAATTTATATGAAAGCTTACAAATAATTTGCTTAATTTATTTACATTATTTTTTATTGTGAAATGTTTTTACTCGTTTCATAACATAATGTTTCGCAATGTGGCAACAAGAATTTTGACATTTTGAAAGGAGTCACGTTTAGAAGATCTAATTTTGTAAAATAACAAAATATAGCGCAAGATAAATTCGAGTTGAAAAAATATTTAAAAAATGAATAATTTTATTTTATTTAAGGAATTATATAAATATATATAATCAAACAAATAAAGTTGTTGTTTTCCATTCATTGCTTGTTTAATGAATAACATAAAATAAATGAAATATATAATTCGAACGGGCCCCACAAAAGTGGTGGATTATTGTAAAATGTCCAAACTAGTGTAACAGTAAACATTAAAATTTTTGTAATTAAAAAATCGATCAACACTTTAATGTTTCTCCTGTGAATCTCAGAGCGCTAAAAGAAGAATTGCGCTCCTTGGAGGGTAGTTTTAATTGTGTGGTGTATTAAAATCCTCAAAGGTAAGTCGAGCAGGGAGCATTGACATTCGCATAAATTATCAAGTATGTACTAACAAATGTGTTGTTTTATATATATAAATAAATATTAAAGCTTGCTATAGTCTTTCTTCCTTTAATGAACTGCATTCGTAAAATATTCCTTTGTAAATATGAGAAGTTACTAAAATCGAAATGTGCACAAATCAGTGAAAGTTTTGGAACTTTGTTATTGAATCTGGACGATGGTTGCAGATTGACTCCGTGTGGGGCTGGGCTTCGCCCCCGCTGCGGTTGCAGCTGGGAAACGCTCGCGGACATAAAAGGTAGAGCTGCAATCTAATTAGTGTTAGATGTGGATAGTTTGTGGTGTCTTTGTGTTATCACTCTATGTTGTCAGCTTATATAGGGCTTCATGTTGCACTTATGCGTCCATGAATAAAACAAAACAAGAATGTCTATATTTAATATTTTAAACAGCTTATTTTTTTATCTAAATGTATATCAATCACTTCTTTTGAAATGTACCTTATCATTTATGTTCAGTCATTTTGTAACAGTGAACACATTATTTGTTTTGTGTTGAGAGTAATGTAGGACACAGCACAATAAACAGATTGAGTACAAGATTAATAAGGGGCTTTGATATAATAATGAGAACAGTACACTATTAAGAAGTGAATTGTTATCTGTATGAGATGTTATAGGACACTGTTTGAATGGGAATATTTTTTATTCTGATATTAAAATGAAACATGGCATGAAGATTATTTATATTGATACAAAATAAAAGTGTATTATTTATCTGTTTGACAACATCACAGATACGTGCAGTCACTTTCCCGTGTGTATTATTAAATGTGGCTAATAATGAATTCTGACCCTGACATCCTGAAGGCCGTACAGTAAACTCCAAATCAATAATATAAATTTAAATAAAATGTTTCACATAGCTTCTGTTTGTATGACATTGTAAGGCTCTAAAACTAATAAAGTTTTCATAATTTTTAGAACATTTCATGTGACAGTTGCTTTTTAGGTTGAAAATTTTATATTGACATTGTTCTTTTTTAATTTGAAAGACACTATTTTGTTTCAGAAATAATTCTTAAATAAAAGCATGCAGTAGAATTATGATCTCACACTATAAACTGATGCATTTTTTTGAAATGAAAGTTGTAATATATAGTTAATGTATATTTCTATTAGATGAATAAAACTATCTCCAGGATGGGTGAGGGCGGGTCCCCGGGCGGCGGAGCGCGGCTATCTCACACATCCGAGAAGCACCCGCGAGCCATCCTCGGGGAGCTGTCCGCACTGAGGAGGCATAGGGAATTGTGCGATGTGGTCCTCAATGTCGCCAATAGAAAATTATTTGCACATCGGTGAGTTCATGTGATATACACCATTTTTTGATGGTTCTTAATTCATATTTAATTATTAATATTCAGGGCCATATGACAAGAGTCTTGATAGTGGTCTCTCTATAGGTTCCTTCATATGAATCTATTGTCCTTGAGAGATATTAATTCAGTTTTTTATTAATAGCTTCGGAATGTATGTAATGTAACAAGGTTACTCTAGTAACCGTGATAATGTATTGTCTAAATAACCTTTCTGAAGGTGAATTGAAAGTGTCTATAACATTCTGATGTAGATTTCCAAAATCTAATATAATATTTCACAAGTAAATCATATTGGATGTGGTAAGCAGATACCTCGATATTATATTACGTTCAAGTTGCAGTTAAGATAGCATTGTATGAAATGATGGTGAAATTTATTAGTCAATGTGTTTATGATGGGTCCTACGTAAGTGGTGTGTGCGTAGTGTGATTCTGTCAGCGTGCAGTCCGTACTTCCGCGCCATGTTCACGGGCGAGCTGGCGGAGTCGCGCGCCACGGAGGTAACCATCCGCGACGTGGACGAGCACGCCATGGAGCAGCTGGTGGAGTTCTGTTACACGGCGCACGTGGTGGTGGAGGAGAGCAACGTGCAGGCGCTGCTGCCGGCCGCCTGCCTGCTGCAGCTGCAGGAGATCCAGGACGTGTGCTGCGAGTTCCTCAAGCGGCAGCTGGACTGCTCCAACTGTCTCGGCATCAGAGCCTTCGCCGACACTCACTCCTGCAGGGAACTGCTTAGGATAGCGGACAAGTTCACACAGCAGAACTTCCCAGAGGTATGT
>DVQP01002001.1:0-13573 GCA_018231745.1 Danaus eresimus
TATTTCTTACAGGTAAGATTAGTACCGATTACTACAATACATGATTTTCTGAAACGGGATTAATGTTTCTTGCATTGCCTATAATTTCCGTAACGAGATTTGCGTTCTTGCATCCAACTGTCCGGGTAATATTTTTACCATATCTTTTTCTATTGACAGGCCGAAGGTTGAAACGCCGAAGGTTTTTTTAATCCGTTACTTTTATTTAGTTTAGTGCCTCATGATACAGTTACAATAAAAATTTCGCATAAATTCTTCCTGATGTCTCAAAGCCGCTCAAATATACAAGTTTTCTGTCGAATAGATAATTTAGTGTAAGAACTAAAGTAAAAAGAAAGATAAGAATCCGTCAAACTGTGTTGTTAAATAAGTAGATTTTGTCATACAAGTCATCCTTGGCTAAATACTGTTATGAAAAAATTATTTTCTTTGTCGATGTTGTCTCAATCGGGTGCAAGTCAATCTATTATAGGTTAAGGCCGTATATTAACAGCAGCAATTCTCTTTGGAGAAATCTTCACTACCAATCGTAAGGGCAGTTTTAGAGATTTCTTTGTTTAAGGTCGGGGCTATATGACAGCCAGCCTGCAGGTCCGATGAAGTCTTGAACATTCTTTACGAAACAAAATTCGGTGAGTCGAACTATCATCTGGAACCGAACCTTGCTGAAAATAATTAAACATGTTATAAAAAGATTTAGCTGCCTTCTCGAGACTGGCGTCATCATAAATCTGGCATCGATGTTTTAATATCTCATTCATAAAATGTGGCTTCCTTCGATACTTCATAGTTTGCACGACATCAGAATTACTGAGGTTAGATAATGTAAACAATATTTTTAAAGCTTTCAGCATAACTAGTGTTTTTTGGTTGTTAAAATATTGCTCAATTTTAATAATTTGTTCATTTGTCAACAAAATATTTCCTTTATTTTTTGAGAGTATTAATTGAAAAATAACCAGAGCTTCTCTTTGACTCATCTTTGACATACATTTGGTTCCAGGTGCTATCTTCATATAAAATGTTAACATCTTTTGGTTTCTGACTGGTTATTTTTGAATAGTTTAGCAATAATGCTAAGAGTGTTTTTTATTTCTGAATACTAATATACGGCTATATCTTTGTAGTCACAAAACGAAGAGGGCTTAAAATAAGAAACGCAATGAAGTCTCGTACGTATTCCAAATTTAAAAGTAATATTTTGTTTCTTTGAATTGTAAAAATATTTATGGATACACTAAGTTTATATGGATACACTAAGTTTATATGGATACACTAAGTTTATATAAATACACTAAGTTTATGTACATACACTTTAAAATGCAGCCTTTGCTTAAATGCAGAATACTGTAGACATTTTTTGTTCCAAGATTAAATAAGGGAAATTTTTTGTAGGTTCATCTCACACAGTGAGGAACCCTAATCAATTTTTGTAGTATGCTAATGACATGTATTCATATATTATATAGCAACAATAAAGCTTTTCAAATATATTTTTAAAATGTCCAATTAAATGGTTAAAATTTTTAGTTTATGGATAACGTTACTTCAGTGAATCTATTAATTATATTAGATAAAAGCATTATTTAAGTAAATTGAATTGCGTATAAATTCACAAACACAGTTTTTATTAAACATTGTTTCCTGCAAAACATCAAGATGCGTATTTTATGTATTCTGTTTGTTTTGTCATTCGGATATGTTCATGTGAGTAATGTAATCTCCTTTTTTGTTTACTTAACGATTATTATTATTATTTGTTTTTATAAAATCTTAATTTCCTCTAAAATAGGGTATGACAGATGAGGAAGTGAAGAAAGAGTTTATTAAGGAAGTAATGACATGCACGAAAGACATTACAGTTGATATGTTAGATCTCATGGAGTTGGAACAACTTAAAGTGCCGACGAAAACTAATGTGAAATGTGTTCTCGCCTGTACTTACAGGAGACTTGGCACGGTGAGTTGTACGATTTTCTTAAACTTTGTCAAATTCACTTACAACTAACGAGTAGCCATAACGTAATTTATTGAGCATTAATACGATTTCAGACAGAAATAACTTTTACATATATTAAATCAACATTTGGTTGAATTTATCAAAGAATATTTAATTAACTTTTGGTATCAATTCGTGATTTTGTATTTCGTGATGATCTTAGTTTCCCACTTATATTATTAAATACGAAACGAATAGAGAATCTGATATAAACAAAATTAATTTAAAACTGTAAAACAAATAAAAATATATGAAGAATCCGTTTAAAAGAACAAACCTACTGAAAACAACTAGCTACTTTCTAAATATTAAAGTCGAAGTATTTTAACAAATGAGTTACGAAGATAAATTATCATCTGTTAAAGATTTAGGTCAAACGAAATTGAGATTCCTTTACGTTTCAATACTTTCTTGTGTCAATAATTTCGCTTTTGTTTTGTTAAACAAAAAAATATAATTCCAGATGAATAAAGAAGGCAAATACGATATCAAAGAAGCTTACAAAATCGCGGAAACTGCAATGAAAGGCGATGATAAGAGAATTGTGAACGGAAAGAAATTGGCAGATATATGCAGCAAGAGTAACTATTTGTTATCATAGCATTATAAAAATTGAATATTACATCAATATTACATGTCATAAACTATTAAATTATTGTTTATTGATATTTCTGTATTTCAGTAAACGAAGCGGATGTAAGTGATGGCAGCAAGGGATGTGAGAGGGCTGCTCTCCTGTTTAAATGTGTCATCGAAAACGCACCAAAGGTATAAATCATTATTACTGTAATTCTTATAATATGGACTATATTATAAAGAAGTGATTACATTTTCATTGTAGTGTGTTACTGACTGAGTTTTGAAAGCGTAATTGGAAGTTACGGTTTTGACGTATTCCAACGAGGCATCATATATGATAATTAATTGTATGATTTTCTTTATAAATTACCTATAATTAACCTAGCCTAAAGTTGTTACATTCTATCGACTGTTACATGTTACTTAGAAATTATTAAACCTTTTTTTTCAGCTTGGCTTTAAAGTCTAAAGAGGTTGGATAAAATCGATAAAAAGTTAATAAATAAATTTGAGCATCTATTTGTTTTAATTTTTTCGGTTTATTTTGACTAAAGTAGATTTCGGAGAAGTTAATTGCTTACCAACAATTGTGTATATCCGTTAGGTATACATATAATAAGGTCTCTTGTAATTTCATTACGAAATTAATAATTTGTCAAATCAATAATGAATTGACTGCACTCAGACCAGAAAAGAGAACATAATTGTATATATTTACACCATTACTAAAACTAGATGTAAAAATTTGCATCGATTCCTTGAGATATAGTCGTGAAAATTTTTATTCGAAGACTTTCAAGGCGAAAACCAGAAATATCTCAACTATATTATAAAAAAAACTTTCAATTTCTTCGTAAATAATGTACTCCTAAGCATTAGAAACTATTGAGTAAGTTTAGCCATTAAATATTTTTAAAGTGACATACTAAATTCATAACTATATCCTTTTACTATTTTTAAATAACTTACCAGTTTCACCTTTGATTTGTATGTGTATTTATTATTTATTTGTATAAATCAAAAATGTAGTCAAAAACTATTAAAGAAAAATTTTCTAGTCAAACAGTGACATCTAGTAGATATAATAGAAATTTTTTCAAATAATTTTGATACACACCGTTGATAAATATTGTTCGTGTAATTCAATAGATGGCAACAGTAGTGTCATCGTTAAGTTGTTTTATTTTGCTATATGTATTATAATCTAATTTTAGTTAAAAATATTCTTAAATTCTCCACGGGCAAGCCATTACTTTATTTATTGATTTAATAAATTATTTTTTATGAAGCGTATGTTATATGTGGTAATAATTCACTGTATATCTTTGAACTATAGCTATGTAGTTAAATATTGCTTGAAAGTTGAAACATATTATTGAAATATTTTAAAATTTTAATAGACCGTAACACTAAACGGAATCAGATGAATGATTCAGACATACATATTTTATCAGCCTCCCACCCTTCGTTGCGCACCCGCACCGTGCAAACAGAACTCGCCAACTTCATTCTAATCAGTCGACTTGTTTGTGTCTAACTTCACTCTTGTGATTCCGATCAGTCTCATTGATGACGTTTCGTACCAACAATTGACGGTTCGCTTGTTTTGTCAATATCTCGCGAATAAATGTTTGTGTATTTCTTGTGTAGTGCTCTAAGAAATATTAAATAATATTTTAATATATCATGTGTAATTAGTTGTTGTTCATGACGAAGTGAATGCCAGTGATTGTGTCCATACATTGTTTATAACAGACGACGTGATCTTGAATCACCGGTAAGTTATTAAAGAATCTTGTTTTTGTTTAAACATATGGAGAACAAGAAATGATGGTGCTACTGCAGATAATTTTATGCAAAGGAACACAATCAAAAGTTTTTTAGTAATTTATTCAGATACAAAATTGTTGAAATATATTTTACAGTTAGTTCAGTTACTTTTTAATTTAATCGGAACCGGTATCATATCATCGTCTTCAGTATTCAATAGAGCGTTCATGTTTATAGGAGAGTGTGTCGTGGGATTTATCTTAGACAATAAACGTGGTGTTGAATTGTAATTCTTTCTTATATACTTTGTTTTGAAACTTTTACAAGGCTTAATACGAGCGTCTGTTGTTTTATGCTCCTTATAGTCTGGAATTCTCCAATTCTCTTCACTTAAGTCAGCTTCTAATACTTCTTCTGTGTCTCTTCTTTTTCGTTTTCCCGTAGCGACGCCAAGTTGTAAAAGAATGGGATTGCTTACTAAAGCGGCTGCTGCTCCAAGAAGTGCAATTCCAGCTAAAGGTAAAAGTACGGCTTTCGCCGCCAAAGCCTGCGAAGAACGAAATCAACCATTTAAAAAATGTCGCTATGAAAAATAAATCAATTTAAGACATGATAGAAAGGCTTTGATTTCCTTAAAAGCAAAAAGTTATATTTCGTTTTTAGTAAGTGTCTATTAACGATTACAAGGTTAGTGTTCGATTGATTTTGAAGTTAGAAATTTTGAAGCCTTAAAAGTAACAATGAGTTGATTACAAAATTTGTGATTTTGCTACATGAACGTATTATTTATTTAATTATATAATTTATATGAGTAGGATTTCTTACGTGGTTATTGTTTTTATAGTGATATCCATAGTCGTAATGGCCGTCGTGATAGCCGTGAATATGGTGACCAATGTGATGGTTTCCCTGGTGATGATCCACTTCTGGTACGTGGTAATCGTAACTGACTTGAGGATATTCATCATAGTCATGGGGAACGTAGCCTGAAAACAGAATTAAATTCATATCATGCCTGACAGATACGAAGGCTTCATGAATTTTAATGTTAACAAATGTTTTACGGGTTACTTAACACATATATAATTCTCAGGTCATCTTGTTTCGAGTCATATTCTGGAGAAGTTACTTGTTCTTTTCTTTTATTTTTAATGAGCCTGAACGATTAAATTATGTTTTTTTTTTGTTAAAGAAACAAAATGAACAACAGTTGTCGTATAAATCAAGTTTCATCGTGTTCTATTCTTTGACGAGGGTAGTAAAGAAATCTAAACAATCAAATACTTTCTTAATGACGAATGAATAGAATTATTACCTGGATGTTCTCTGTTAATAAGACCGCGACTGTGACTCGAGCCAGAAAACTTGCTGTCCGGAACCTCCTTAAAATATTTTTATTCTAATTAGATTCCTTTTTTAATACATTCGTATCTATATCTATCCTTCTTAAGTAATTCAAATATGAATAAAGTTTTTAACCGAAACAACCAAGCCTTCAAATTTAATATATAAGCCTAGTGGATATATATGCCTTAATTCGTTTAAGCCTTATTTTCTCTTCAAGATTTTTTCCGAGTAAAAGCAATTAAATCCAATTAAAATGTCCCTTCGCACGCTTCGATGCCTGTCGTCTGGCCGCTGCCCTCTTTTCTCACGCTTTAATACATCTTCAATTCAATAAAAGTTCTAAGTTTGTATGTTTTTATTCAATACTATCTGTTTACTTAAATTTCGTCCACGAAACTGCTTTCTTTTATATCAGGAATATGTGACATTCGTGAATATTTTTTATAAAAAATCTTTTTTATCGTTAAGCGTTAACAAATAATACTTTCAAATCTATCGAACCATCCCCACCTATATTTATGAAATCAAAAATAATATTCATAAAATATTAAGTGGGTTTAGAAAAAATGTATTACGTGACTCGTTTAGCAAAATATGTGTCTTAGTTCGTAAAAAGTCTATACTATTTGTGTATAAAATGTTATTATATTTTCAATTACACGCCCAATATTTCCTGGTATGAATGAGTCAGATCGATGTTTTAGGAGAATAAATCACTGGAAGTTATAAAAAAATCTATCAAAACAGAATACAGGTTAGTATATTCCTTTAAAATGTTAGGTTAAAGTATTTTAATTACATTGAACTATCTCCCATACCTTAAGACAATAACATGTAACATAGCCGTCACGGGAAAAAGTTACCGACTATGCGTTGGAATCGAAATGTTACTTAAAAGTTCTAACAATGGAGTGCAATTCAATTAAATATTCTGGGAATATTATCATTTAATGATATAAAAATAATGTAAATTGCTTTAGCTACTGAGTCATGTTTCCGCTGCGACAAGTTATCAAGAATGTAGGGCGAGCTAGTGATATTCCCTAGAGCCTGAGCCTGTTTCAACATTTTATATTCTATGAGTAACGAATGATTTATAGAGAAGTAGAGATGCTAATTATGATAGTATTAAAAAACGAACAGGTTAAATAGAAAGAGTTTAACTGTTAATATGTCCCTATTAGAGATTGCATATTTATTTATTTGAGTTATTGCGGTTGAGTTGCTATTTACTTTATAAAATACTATATAAATAATAACGGTACATAGAAGTCGAAGATTTTAGAGCAATCGAATTAAAGTTGTTATATGACGTATAAGGAACGGAATTTGTAAGCAGTTGATTGCTACTAGAAATTAAAATGTACCTTAAAACGTATGGGAATAAATGGATTGTCAGCATAATGCTTTGGATCCTCTTTATGCAGCGTTTTTATATTAACGGAACTCTGAAACAATGCACAATCACGTTACTGTAAAAATTATATGAAACACGATAATGTCCTAGGAGTTTTGCATAATACTTACAATATTATCCTCTTTCAAAGAAAATTCCCTGATGTGCTCGTTGAAATTGGAATTTGTAATGGGATTACATTTTGCGAGATTCTTTCTCAGTAATATAAGAATTCCGTATATCATGAACAAGTTATATGAAGATCCAAGGGACCGCAGCCACATAATGTAAATACTGACTTAAAAGACGCACGGCAAATTTCGTTTGGTGCTCATGTTACATTAAAAGAGTAAAGGCTGAAACGTTATACTTTATAAAAATTGCGTTTGAAGAGGGGCGGTTCAGATGATTGTTTGACAGGCGGTGAAACAATGGACTCCAAGATATAGTCATGCCCTGTTGAGCTCGTTGCGTTGTTTTTTCATTGTTTCTAATCATAATGATGGTCATATTGCAAATTGTTATATGCCCGATGCACATAGTCAGATTGTCAAATCGTCTCAGAGGCCTAGTTGAACTCGTGCAGATTGATTACATGATGGAGGTCGGGAAATCACGAAGTAAACAAATTAGTGGTTAGTTTTATGCAACCGACTCAACGGAAAGAAAGTATGTCCGCGTCGGAGAACGCCATTCTTGCGTGATTATCTATATTAAACTGTTCCGGTTTGACTTAAGGTTCATTTTCCTTTATGTAGAACTGCCTGGTTAACTTCGTTATAACTAATATAGCTAAATGGGTATGTCTCATATACGTGTAATGGTCTCGTATAATGTAAACAATGGTCTTGTATTCTGCAATTGTTTTTTCGTTACATCATAAATTATGTACAATAGCCAGAGTAATGGAATATATATAACAAAATTAGATAAATAGAAATTATAGTTGATTATTATTTTTTCTAAATAACGATGTTTGCATCGTTACTGGTCGTCTCCGTTATAATTGGTATACTGTTTCTTTAAATTGGAAGTGCTTTTATAGGAAATAGGTTTTATATAAACAATATATATGTCCTTATATGTAAATACAAAATTGAAATTCAATCTGATTAGCATAATTTTTATGATTGAGTAACACGTTCATAGATATAATATTTTTTTAACTTATTTAATGTCGAATTTGCAAGTACGCAACTAAAATAGGATAATTATTCCCCATTTTCAATAAAGAAGCGGAAAACATAGTGGTTCTATTTTATTAGTTTAAATAATTTATTTTGTGGCAACTAGATTTACGATAGGTAACCGATATATCAGGAAGTCGCTAATAAAATTCCATTCACACAGATATAAAGATATTTGTTGGGTACAAATATTTATCATTTACAAATTATTCTGAAATGACAATCAGTTATTAAATAAAACGACAGTATCGACAAAAATTTGTACAATTATAAAATAGGTTTCAAAACATTTAAAAAGAATTCCTTATTAAATAGTCTTAAAAAATTAGACGTCGAAGTACTTTATTTATCTACAATATTAAAATATTTTTATTATTTAGTTCTTCCAGACACTTGTTCTCCTGCGTCCGTATTTTAAACCACATTCGATCACTGTTTTTTTTACGATCTAAATTCCTTATTCGCAGGGGTGGGGAGTGTTTGTAAAAGAAATGAAAATTAGAAATTAGGAAGGAGAATAAATGATATATAATATATGTATATACGTATTTATGTATGTATGTGTCCATTTTAGGGAGCAGGAATAAACTTATTACTCAGTGTAATACTTATTATTATCTACAAATATATTAATATCACTTTTAATTATTTACGTACCTAACTATTAACTATTTTAATGACCCAAATGGGTATTAAAGTGACCTGGGTAAAAAACTACAGGTCCTCTTAAGTCTAGGTTACTTTTAAATGCCCGAGACTGATAGTCTGTAATCAGTTCGTGAAGCTTCCAATAGGGATTATTTCGGTATTGATCTATTTTTACTTTATTATAAAATATTTATTGAGGATATTTTTCTGTGTTTAGTGATGGGTGGGAAGTGTTGGTATACATAAAAAGGTAGACTGACAGACAGGCTATGCATGATTATGTTTTATAGTCATTGTTTCGCTGCTTACAAATTATTTATTTCAGTAAAGTCCAATGAAGCTACGTAATTAACTGCTTCTACATTTTCTTGTATGTCCGAATGTGATAAATTTTCAGACTGTGCGAAATATGCTGATATTGTTTTAAATAAGCAGATAATTATTTTTAATAGTTATTATACTAAAACCTTAGTTATGACTAGTTTGTGCCCGCGAATTCATCCGCGTAAAGTCTGATTACATTTAGGAGCTGGTTATTGTACATCACACTATTATCTGTAAAAGACTTAGTAGTATATGCAAAGATTAGCTCATTCAAAACAATCACAAAATAAATAAATACTATATTCACTAGTATAGATGTTAAATTATAAACATTCACTCAGCGTCAACCCTAAGTCTTTCAAAATATTGGATTCCGACTTCTAACTTTTACTATTGAAAGTCATAATTTTTTCGATACAAAATTTTAAGCATTCGTAAACAACATCGATCAACGTCTTTCAGTAAAGCGTATCAGAGGTAAGAGCGTCACCCTGTCACGGTAAATGGATCGAGTTGCAATCGTAACGGTTATCAATGAAACGCGATTGTGATTGCTCTACCTTACTGATGGATGAATCGGATTTTTATAGTTATTATAAAGTATTTTTCCACGTCTCTATCACAGTAAGCAGTTTATTTAGGGATATTCTCAATGCGATCAATAATTTTTTAGTCACAAATTCGTTCTTTTGTAAAAGTTTATATACTAAACTTTATTTTATTCACATTCAATTAAGATAATTTTCAAATTATTCCTACATATGCATTTGTCCCAAGATGTTACTTTGAAATATTTAGATTAAAAAATCGAATTATCACGAATCGTTACACGCGCTTTAATCTTTTTTGAAAATTTAACATTTATGTCAAACACTCGAGCTTTAGTGTGCTTCAAATGCATATTCCGATGGCAAGGGGTTGATGTGAGACGTTCGTACAAGACTTGTAAGTGACGTATGAAAAATGTGGTGCCTTTAATGCAACTGAATATGAGGGCGCGAATGTGCAGACATATGACGCACCCAAATAGAAATAGGGGGACGCTGACATCTCTTATGAATGTCTGAAATATATATATATACATACTTGAAATTTTCGTAACATCTTAGTATTTTACTAATAAAATTTAAACTTACATCTCCCATTAGCCGATTGATAAATTAATTTCGTTCAAAATCCATAATCGCTATCTCCTGATACATTACCGCAATAAATTTAACGACCGCTAACGTAAACATGCGTTCCGAAATCCAAAAGGAAAAGCCGGGGAGCTGGAAAAAAAATTACACTCGTTAGAGCGCGAGGAATTGGCGTTAATAAAAAAAACTCGTAATTCGGAAACGAGGGCGCTGACAAACGAGCCAGCTGTCTAATGAGGCTACCTGTATAAAAAACCTATCTGCGGTGACTTACCCACCAATTGTTTATCGTTGGAGATGTGATCGTATAATATACGTCACTAATTGTCTCAGCCCCCGTTGTTATATTTATAAGTCGTTTAAGGAAGTAAATTAATGAAACGTCAGAGGAAGCTCACCCTTCATTTCCTTTTGAAACAAAAATAAGGATAACTCGATAAGAATTTGTAGGAGTTATGATGAAAAGATCTATAGAGCCCTTAATTATTATGGTCTTTTTGTTCTGGGTTTATTTGGTAAACAACAAGAAACGTTGATGTAAGCAAAAAACATAATAAAAATAGCTATCACTCTGAAAATCAGTATCAAATCAAACTAATCGTCACGCAAATAGAACATGTTTTATATGTAATGTAAAATTTAAAAAAAAATGTGGTCCAAGGAGTGTCGAACCTGCGAATAATTTGTAAACCATATACACATATCGGGTACAAAACGACACCCGCAATCCTGTAATCTCCCAGTACGTTTCGGTTCCTATGGTGTTGGTGACTAAGATGCTGCATTGCAATTATGTAAAGGTTAAGGTTATTGTAGGCTGAGAAAATGTATTTCCATTCTGTGACATTCATAACAAAACAACATAAATAGATCTAAGGTTTTCTCGAGTTTTATTCATTTAAATGAAACCAATATTTTTCGGTTAAACTACGCGTGATTTATTTTTTGTTGAAAAATCAAAGTACATATTCCCGACGTTTCGGTTACTTTACAGTAATCACGTAAACGTAGGAAACGTCGGGAGTATGTAGTTCGTTAAAAAAAAAATCTCGCGTAGTTTATCCGAAAAATATAAACCAATATTTTTCGGATAAACATTTAAATGAATAAAACAACAAATCTATTTATCCGAATTTATTGCCGGTCAGTCTAAAATTACAGGATTGCTAACGTGACATTACGTTACATAGAATAAATTTGCTGATAGACTGTACTGTTGTACTAACTGTAAGTTTTTGACGCGCTATTTAAAAAAAAAACAATAATTTATAGTAAAAATAACGTGCAACATTTTAGTGGCACTATATACACGGGATGTTTAATTTGCAAACCGCAGAAAGGGATCGTTTTGTTCATTATATCTGAATTGGCACGTTTCGCACACCTATGATCTATGGACAAATGCAATTTTTGTTTGAAAAGATTTACTTGAAATCCTTCAGGCTTACTCTTTCAATCTTCGTCTGGATTATAGAGTACAGAATTTATATTTGAGTATTTCGAAGTACATTATGCATCCTATACATTAATATGTACTTATAGCTTTAATAATCCATCCGTTCACTTATTTATGTTATAATTGAGGCCTGTGTCGTAAAACCAGTTTTTTTACAAAGTGCATAACACTAACCGCTAAGGTTTATGAGTAATATTTGAATGAATTGTTTCGTAATGTGGTTTACAAATAGGTGTGTAGATAACTTATAAGTAAACTTAATGTATAAAAGCTAGCATTATTACTTTCCATTTAATGAATAGCATCCATCGTTTAGTACTGCACAATATAGATGTGTAGTGATGTCTTAGTTTTAGATAGTAAAGTTTTTAAAATTAATATTTCGATATACGTCACCGGTGTCTTAAAAAGTTTCCTAATGTATCAGTTTAAAAATACTGAATATTTAATATATTAACATATTTATGAAAGGTTTGGAACAAAGTATGACACTTTTATCTTCAAAATATTATGGTAAATTTTTATATCCACCAAACTGTTTTTATTAGATGGTTTCAGCCCTATATGTAAATTGGCGGCGTTCATACTTCTGCATAACTCACGCACGGGTAGCAAGTTGAGGCGGACCACCCTTTTTGTGAAATGACACTTATTTTTGGTAACCAGGAAATTGTACTCCTAACTAGGATGCTTAAACGAAGGCTCAAAGGCAATTTGTTAAAACGTTTCGAGGGGTGACGTCACATTTTGAAGGATTAAATTATATTCCGTCATAAACAAATTGTTAAATTATGTTATATACAATTAATATTTGTATAAAAAATGAGTTACAACGATTTTATTTTTACAATTAAATAATAAACGCTATTATTATATCTTATAATTATACTATATATATCTTTATATTTACGTTTATTTTTTATACCGTTAACAGTATTTTACAGTATGTAAAACATTTGCTCTTCGATCACACATTCCGCTTGGAAGAGAATTAAATTTGTTCAACGCCGGACTATAGTTTGTCTTACGGAAACAAAACCATTGTTCTATTAACAATATGATGTAATATTTATTATATTTCAATACATTAATATTTATTTAAATGGAAGTTTTAATATACATACTAAGAACAGACCTATAGAACGGCTTAAGTAAGGCTTATAATAATAACTTTGTTTTAATTATCGACACGGTCAGTGACGGATCTAGTTGTTTTAACTTCTTGCAGAGTAAATACGTGTTCCGTCTAGACAAATGTTTGTTTGATATTCTACAAAGAATTTAATATTTATTTATAAGTTAAAATATCTTTAAATAAATAAATATCATAAAACATATGTAATAGATATGTTTTGTTAGACGACATTAAAAGAGATTTTTGTACATTTTAAACTTTTTTTTTTCTAGCTAATTCTTTCAAATTATCATGTTTTTATCTTATGTGTTCTGATTGTGTGTTTCCTTATTTACAGTGTATAATATGTCTAACATTTGTCAACGCTACATCAGACGTTACTGCGAGGAAAAAAGCGGCTCTTATATGGAGGTGAGTGAGATATTTCTCTTCTTAAAGTCGGACGCAGACGTGATATTTTCTTAACGAAAATAATGTTGTTATATATAGTAACATTAATTTTAGTACACAAGAACACATAATCTTTACAAGACACACTCACATCTCGTCTGCCCGTGGTCACGGCTACTGTAAAGTAACCGAAACGTCGGGAT
>DVQP01002002.1:0-13559 GCA_018231745.1 Danaus eresimus
ACATACACAAGTATATGTACACGCACACATACTCTGTGGTCAAATTGTTTCTTTTATTTTTCATTTATCGTCGATTTTGGAACACTGGGCGATCACTAGTATGATTAAATGAGTATCTTTGGTTTATTAAAAAAACCTACCTTCCAATGATTATAAAAATATATTTAATAAAAAATACAACATGATATCTTTTTGTTCTTAAGCGTTTCACATCATAGTTATTTTATAAAACATACAACAAACTTTGGAAGCATGAAACATATTTTACACACTTCATAAGAATTATCGAATTAAGATAATAACCTAAAATAAAATATATTTTTTCCAAGACTTCTTTGTATTGGCGTAATTCTCATGTAATCAAGTAATTAGGTGCTTAATTAATATATATTTATTATTAATTAATTATCTCTAATTAAACATGTTTTTATTCATTGAGTATGTCTAAAGATTTATTTTATATAAACGTAGACACGGACAATTCCACGTTCAAAGCTAGTTAACACTAAAAATATTTTAGATAATAATATGCGGGGCGAAATTTTTTTCATTTTGTTTTTATCTGTATCCAATAGTTCAACGCTTGTGCTAATAAAGTAATATATATAGTCCAAACAAAGATAATAAATAAACGAATTTGCTAAAGGTCGTTTTTGTCACTGTCCTGTGTACAACGGTAAGTATATATAATATATTTTTTATAAATAATTTTTTGCTATACGTAATGTTGATATGATTTTTTACGTGTTCTTTATATTTTTTTAATATAAGTCATTATATTTATAACTTTGTCATGCGAAGTCACGATTATTTATACTAGATAGTTAAGTCGTTGTTTATGATTGTCTTAACATTAGTATAACATTATTATTGCAAAAGGAACCTCATTGTGCGATTAAAATTAAAAGGCAAGTAATATTTCTAAATAAGGCTCTTACTTGAAAACTTTAACACTAAAAATTACTGAATATATTTAAATAGTTGGTAAAAATTTAGGATTATATTTTGATTTCACCTTAGACATATTTTGATTTCAAATTTTTGAATAAAATTTATAGACACAAAGTTTATTTAATTGTGATTTAGAACTCGAATTGATTTCCGATAAATACATTTCCAGGAAATATGGGAATTCATTTAATCGCCATTTTCGCAATAATACCATATGTTTTGGCTCTCGACAATGGACTAGCGCTCACTCCGCCGATGGGTTGGTTGACCTGGCAGCGATTCCGATGTATAACAGATTGCGATAAATATCCAAACGAGTGTATAAGGTACTGTCATTATTATTATGCAATGTTACTGGAGTACAAAATTGCTCTTTATATTATTACAGGCGCTAAAATATTTTAATTTTTAACTAACAAAAGAGGGATTATTATTTTGTATATATATACTTAATAATTATTACGAATTAAAAAAAAAAGATTTATCTAGTTTATAGTTTTAGAATAATTTTTAGTATAATTTTTCCAAGTACCAATTGTTTATGTGAAGTCTTTCCGAAAAACATATTCTTTCTAATATTATCCAAGTAGAAAATAATGTATAGACACAAGCGTTATATGAATGCGACATTGTTTACTGTTTCAGTGAATCTCTTATTAAGAGGATGGCAGATATAATGGTCAACGAGGGATATTCCCGCGCTGGGTACAAGTACGTCGGCATTGACGACTGTTGGCTCGAGAAAACACGTGACGCTAACGGACGTTTGGTACCCGACAGGAAACGGTTTCCGAACGGTATGAAGGCTGTCGCAGATTATGTAAGCGTTAATTTAAGAATTTATTATTATTATTATTATTATTAGTGTTATTATACAGTTTATCGTTTCCGGTAACTATCAAAAAACGAAGTATTTTTTTATAAAAGTCACCATAACGAAATTTATGTTATAATGAGAGGAGTAAAATGATGAAGTATGCCATTTATTCATGTATTTAAATTTTTTAGATTGATCTCATCTCTTAAGAATTATATATGGTTATTTTTGTAATCAAATATTTAATTTCAGCTTCACGATCTCGGTTTAAAATTCGCGTTATACCAAGATTACGGTACAAAAACCTGCGCGGGTTACCCCGGGGTACTCGGACACGAGGCTGTTGACGTTCAGACATTCGCCGAATGGGAAGTGGATTACATCAAACTAGACGGATGTAATGTCAACGTTTCCAAGATGGACACCGGTTAGGATGATTTTTTTTTGTAATTCATTATTAAAATTACCTAAATAAGTGTACCTACTTTGTTCATTAATTGAATGAAAAATATACATAACTTTTAATTGTTTGCTGTCAAAAGTCATTGGGAAAAAAAATTAAAAGTTAGGTATTAAGACTAAAACCAATTGATTCTGAATTTAAAATAACTTTGCAAATCCAAAAGCACTATTCTGACGAATTAAAATAAAATATTGCCAGTATTATTAAATAAATTATTATTTTATTAAAGTAACGTCACAATGTTAAAAATAATTATAGATTAATTTAAATCTTTTGCTATGAACTGTTGCCGATTGGAATCCTGTTTTTGTAACCCTTGATTATTGCAGGTTATCCGGAATTTGGGAAATTGATGAATGAAAGCGGACGGCCCATGGTATACTCATGTAGCTGGCCAGCGTATCAGAATAAGGTACATACTTATACTATAAAGGACTCATTATCCTTTAATGAATGTTAACTAAAATTCTAAATTTAAATATTCAAACTAACATCATAGCCGCCATATTTTGATATATTTCTCAAGTTGAATTAAATATATTTTTTAACGCAATAATACACTCCTATTGAAATTCATATTAAATAAGAAACGCTAACTACTAATAAATATTGTTTTTGTACTAGCCTGATTATGCATCGATATCGAAGCATTGTAACATGTGGCGTAACTGGGACGACATCCAGGACTCGTGGGCTTCACTCACCAGTATCATGAGTTGGTTTGCTGAAAAACAGGAAGAAATCGCCAAATACGCCGGACCCGGAAGATGGAATGACCCGGATATGGTAATGTTTTTTTTCTATCAGCCATATATTAATTTCGAACTTTTTTTGATAACGTAACTTTTTTAAGTTTGAAAAATATTTTGCGAACTATTAATCTTAATATTATTTCAAAATTCATAGCTTTGCAAAATATTACATTTAATCGTCACTTTATATATACATAAATATATATTTTATCTGTGAGTACACATAAGTTTTAACTTAAAGGTAGATATGTTTCAAACTTTATAAAAAACGTTTTTTTTTTATTAAATTGTTAAACAAAATCTTTGTTTCTTTATGGCCAGTTGCTCATAGGTAATTTCGGATTATCGCTGGACCAGGCGAGGGTGCAAATGGCCGTGTGGTCGATACTGGCCGCTCCGCTGCTCATGAGCGTAGATCTGGCCACCATCCGACCGGAGTTTAAGGAAGTGTTGCTTAACAAAGACATCATAGCCATAGATCAAGACGAGCTGGGCAAGCAGGGCCTAATGGTGTGGAATAAAGCGAAATGCGAGGTAGCCATACTAATACAATAAACGCTGTTTGTATGTGTGAGTGATTGTTAGTCTTTTACGCGTACATTCAAAAACTTGTGAATGAATTTTAAAGAAACTTAAAGATATATTACCAAAGAAACTATTCGGTGAATTAACGAAATAAAAATATGTATGGAGTTATCATACTATATAAAGACCAATCACTGATAAGATTTTATTTAATGAACAATTTTTATGTGTACAATAAGATCTGGACACGCGAACTTGTAGACGGTATAGCGGTAGCGTTCGTCAGTAGAAGAGATGATGGAGCGCCTCACACGGTTTATGTTACGACTGAGGATATGAAATTACCACAGACGGCGTACCATATACAGGTAACACAAATACATAAAGAGATATATAACAGAAGGAACGCTCTGAAAGAAGAAATTATGTCTATATTTAATACTAACGAAGTCATTAACCATATTGAAGCGTAAATATTCAAAAGTTTCAAATTAAACAACCAATTCATAATATTCTATTTGCATAAATTCAAAATGTCAATTAAATACATTTAAAACATATTTTGTTCATTCAAAATAAGTAGGAATTTTAATGTAGCGCCGAATATAAAATTATAGCAAAAACTTTTTAATGCTACTCTGTACATTTCCATCAGGCTGAATATTATTCTCTTGCTTATAAATATACATGTTTGTAATAAACTTTCAGGATCTATATAAAGATGAAGCTAACTTCAAATTTGAAGCCAAAGGAAACTTCTCGACCAGAATCAACCCGTCAGGTAACAAATAATGGCATCATTTAAATATTAATTTTATATAACACATACCACAGAGTGATTTACTTTCAGGTGTCAGATTCTACAAGTTCATCCCCATAAAAGGCAATGAGGTTGATAGCCTTTCTATCACTTATATATAGACAAGATTACAATATAAATTACAAAATAAATAAATGTTTTTTTTTTTATATATTTTATGTCATACTTTTTACTGTTCTAGTAATATGACTTAGAATACCCCTTCAATTAACTTACATATATGATCATATATATTAGGTAGATTTAATAATATAACGAATGGTTTTCGACTTGATCGATAATAATTGATAAGTTGTAGAAGCAATTTATAGTTGTAACTTTGTAAGAATTACTAGATTCAATCGTTTCTCATATTCATTCGGTTGGAGCATAATAATATATACAAATATAATTAAATATAGACTATTTAATAAGTAATAATTTATTTTTCGTGATTTGTTCAAAATCTTAACGTAATAAATAATGATATCGCGAGATTTAATTATTTTATACATTATCACACCTCGTTATACAGAACCGTGTAATGCAGTTAACGTAATGAAATATAATATATATAATTTTGTTATATATATAATTTTATTACTACGATAATATGTAATACAAAGACAGGTCAGACGTTTGGTTATAAAATCATTTCTAATATATTTCCTCAATATACAACTAAGACATTTGTATAGGAGCAAAACTTAAGTAGACCGTGTTTATCATTACCGTTACACGGGTGAAAGTTGATGGCTCGATAGGAATTCGAAGTGACGACAAAATAGTCAACAAATAGAATTCAAGCTCATTAAGTAATTTGAGCTAATGATTTCCCTTATTGTCGCTTATTATTTTTCACATTATCGTTAAAGTGACTATATTATAATTTACTTTAAGTAATTGATTTTGTTATTAATAATGTATATTTTCTTATCTTTTGTACTTAGAATGATTGTGGTTTTTGCAAAGAAGCATTTCACACTTCTATACAGAAATGTTGGTCATAACTTTTTATAATTTTTAGTTTTGACATTACTTTTCAGAATAAATTAAGGATTTAATAATATTTCAAATTTATGTTTCATTTAACTTTGTAAGTTACGTTGTTAGTTACTTTGTTAAATATTTAACGTTTTAAAATGGGTTTCTGAGAAATATTTTTCGACGTAACCTAATATGTCACGTGTCAGTGTGACTAATTTCGTCATCAAGAAAATCCAGTTCCGGTGACGGACATTGAACCTAAAGTTTGTTAGCGGCTTTTTTAATATAATTTATTTTTATTGAGAAAAATCTTCAATAAAATCATTCCTTAATACTGTTACATTTTTTTATTGAACTATAAAGAGCTCATTACAAATAGTGTTACTACTTAAGTATCTACGTAACTAAGGTTATCTTCAAGTCGCATAAGAGCTATTTGTTAAAGAAAGTCTGTTAGTTCCGTAGTAGGTCAATGGTACGATTATTGCGTTCGAGTAACGTTATATACTGACGTCGACTTCAGGTTGTTGAGTCAAGGAACCAGTCAAGTTAACAGATTCCGAATCGAGACGCGCTAGACGGCAGTTGTTTCTCGTAGCGTTATAAAATATTTGGTTTAAAGACATTACTAAAAGACGTGATAGAAGCAATAGTGATAAATTAAAAATGGCTAATAGAGTCGAAAATGTTGGCATTCTGGCTATGGAGATATATATTCCTTCTCAATATGTAGCTCAGGAAGAATTAGAAAAATTCGATGGTGTGGATACTGGTAAATATACAATCGGATTAGGGCAGAGTAAAATGGGATTTTGTTCAGATAGAGAAGACATAAACTCGATTTGTATGACTGCTTTGCACCGCCTTATTGAGAATAACAACATAAACCTCCATGACATTGGTAGGTTAGAGGTTGGCACAGAAACTATTATTGATAAAAGCAAAAGTGTAAAAACATTTCTCATGACATTATTTGCCAAAGAGGGTGCAACTGATATTGAAGGCATTGACACCACAAATGCTTGTTATGGAGGAACAGCTGCATTGTTCAATACTATTAATTGGGTGGAATCCTCTTCTTGGGATGGCAGGAAAGCTATTGTTGTAGCTGGTGATATTGCTGTATATGGTAAAGGCCCAGCTCGCCCGACTGGAGGTGCGGGAGCAGTCGCAATGCTCATTGGTCCTGATGCACCATTAGTATTTGATTGTGGTGTACGTGCATCTTATATGACTCATGCTTATGATTTTTACAAGCCCGATCTTGCATCAGAGTTTCCTTATGTGGATGGCAAGCTATCAATTCAGTGTTATCTTAATGCCCTAGACAAATGTTATAATTTGTTTTGTGATAAAATGAAAAAGGTAAACCCGGACTTTAAAGGCCTCTTAAGTCTTGATGGCATGTTATTCCATTCTCCTTATTGTAAGCTTGTCCAAAAATCATTAGCCAGAGTGTCTTTCAATGATTTCTTGAATTGTGCTGAAGATGAGAGAGAAAAACAATTCCCTGGACTTTCACACTTCAGCAAACACCAAAGATCTGAAACATATTTTGATAGAGATCTTGAAAAGGCATTTATGGCTTACAGCAAAGATCTTTTTGAAGAAAAAACTAAGCCGTCTCTGTACATTGCAAGAAATGTTGGCAATATGTACACAGCCTCACTATACGGTGGCTTAGTTTCTTATTTAATCAGCAAGTCACCAGAGCAGTTAATTGGCAAGAAATTTGCCTTGTTCTCTTACGGCTCTGGATTGGCATCAACTATGTACTCTGTAAATATATGCAATGATATGAGCGCTGGTTCGAAACTAGAAAAGCTCATTAATTCTCTTCATGACAATATAGCTATGTTAGATAAAAGAATTAATGTCGAACCACAAGCCTTCTCAGATTCCATGCAAATTAGGACAGAGAATTATCACACGGCACCATACGAGCCATCAGGTTCTATTGATATACTTTTCCCCGGAACATATTATCTGGTGAAGATTGATGACCAAAGAAGACGGACATATGATAGAAAATTATAAACTATTTATTATTTGTTTACTTCATATTGGTGAAGGACTTCGTCACTGATAATAAAGCTAGGTTAATGTTTCATGTCTTGTAGCTGTGAGCTACATTATTATTGTTTTGTTTGAAATATTGCAATTATTTTTGTGCGGCATTAATGAATTATATGATGTATTAAAAAAATATGGTGCAATATTATGACTTGGTGGAGTTTTTAAGCATATCTGCTTATAGATAAAATGTTATGGAATAAAGTTATTTATTGTTATTTAAGGCTATCCAATTGTATTCAAACAAAGACCAATAAAAAAAATATCATAAACTTAAATTTTATTTATCTGTGTTATAAAAACGTCACAAAAATTTTACATTTTCATGCAAATATAAGGAATCTAAGTTTTACTAGACAGTGATGTGTGAAAAACAAATGAACTTATATATTTGTATTGATTTGGTAAATAATAAAAAAATTATACATTGTTTGATATGTATGAACATATAAAATTCTTTGTCTTTTCCATTTTTATGGTATGAAATTTGTCACATATTATTTATTATACATAAAATTTGCCATACATTTAATGTAGCTACTAAAAAATAATTTGTATTACTAATTAGTCTGACAATTGCTTGTGGGTTGTGGCGAAGTACAAAGATTTCTTGCTTTTTTAAGTTTAATGACAAAATAATAATTTTAATTCTATTATTTATCAGTTAACTCTCAAGTTGGATAGGAATAACTTTGCTCACAGCAATCACATATACAATATTTGGTTTGAAGTAATTTAAAATAATGTTTTAATTGACGAAACGTTTTAAGACGAAGTGGTACATTAATGTTACTGTTTCCCATACAGTATAGACTATTCATTTTAGCTATTATACTTGATTGATAAGTACATACTTTTTTACAAATATATACATGTATGTTTAAAGCAAAATATTTACATAAATACATGTATTGTGTTTATATATAAACCAGAATCATAACAGGGTCAGTATTATTCACCTTGTTACCTTTATAAAATTAAAGGAATATGTATAAAATGTAAAATATGACATTAATGTATTTTTTGGACATATAAGTAGCATAATTGTGCTATTCAATTCAAAGCCTCTTTTCTTTATTTGTCTGATTATAGAGTTATAATGTGCCTATTTGAATAAGAAGTTTGTTTTGATTTAGCCATTATATTATTTTGGGTAAGGACCACCTTACATCGGGCCCGGTGAGCCGATAAATATTTGCATAACAAAGACCTTTGTTTTGTTCAAGCAAAAAGTATTATTTCCATTAAAAATAACACGAGCATCTTGTAATGAATTATTTATTGACTTCTTGTATAGGATCTTTCGTCATTGTGTTGTTATAAATGTAATAAATTGAAAATAATAATAATAAAAAAAATCTATTGAGATATTAAGTAAAGGTCTGGATGTTGTCCAAAAAAGTAGATATTTATTTTGCTCTATTATTTCTGCCTAAATTTATATGCGTGTTCAAAATTGTTTATTAAACCGTGTGAAAATCTGTGAATCTCAAATTGATCGCCCGGTTTCGATGTGGTTTATTTATATGTCAGCTGATTTCCTTACAGTCATAACTATGTTGGTTTAGTCAGAGTCAAGTAGTTTCCAAAAACATGTATATTTTTGGACTGTAATTACTTCATAAATGCCCCACATGTTTTGAATTATTTTTGATTGACAATCAATAAATAGGAAGTATTCTTAAATTTTATTTCTTCATTACATACATACTTTTCTTTGCTAACAAAGACAATTTACAAATTAAGTCGTGGACTTATTTCGCTGAGATTAAATTCTATCTTCTGATTTTGTAGTTGCAAAACCGTTGTAACGTTATCAATGGTAAGTTATAAGGATATTGTTAATGCATTCAGTATTGAGAACTGATAAAAATGATTCATGATATCAACAAGTGAATTTCACAGAAATCTAAATTCACAATTAAATGATTTACTTGAACTGTCATATGTTGACAGTAATAAAACTATCTTCCTTCTTGTATACGGAAATGAAAATTGTAGAAAAAATACAATAAATATATTAAATTGATCATTAGTTACATTGCTGGAAATAAATAAAATAATGGGTTGTTAATAATTTATTAGATTAACAATAAAATTAATAACATAGATACAATATTTAATAGGATTATCATTTAGAGTTAAGTACGCAGTTATAGAAAGGGAAAAAGCAGAATAATTGTAGGTAAGTACTCTGTACTATGTTATACAAATAAAAATGTAAATACCTTCACTAACATACACACAGTAGGGATAGAAAAAATATGATATATGTATGGGATAGTAAAAATATTAACAATAATTTTACCTTATTCAGACGTATAAAAATATTGAAGTATTCGTATATTATTTATGAAGATATAGAGATTTATTTTATGGTATTATGACACGTGTAACGCGGCTACAAACAAAGGTCAGTCAGTCACTCGTCATGTCATAAAAGAGTTCCTACAATTATTACTTTTAAATTATATAAATCATTTGAATTGTTAAGATTAATCTCTGTGAAACTCGATTTTCATTTTTATGAACTGATTTTACAACTTTTGTTGTAATTTCTACTAGATAATCC
The DNA here is from genome assembly GCA_018231745.1 of Danaus eresimus. Taxonomy (NCBI): domain Eukaryota; kingdom Metazoa; phylum Arthropoda; class Insecta; order Lepidoptera; family Nymphalidae; genus Danaus; species Danaus eresimus. The sequence continues at coordinate 9,940 of DVQP01002002.1, forward strand.
TTAAGACTACTAGATAATTCTACCCGTTCGTATAAGTGCTTCGATAGGAAAATTATTACAGTTAAGTGTTATTCGTAATCCCTTTAAAAATGTCAAAGAGTTTTCATTTAGTACAAAACAAGTTTTATTCTAAGACTTTATTTTAGTAGCTACTTAAAAAAATACAATAGGTAGAAGGCGATGCTAAAAATCGTGTTGTAACTCAAAACCCTTTGTCAAAACATCAAATAAATATGATACTTAGCATAAAAATATAATAATCTTATGTATCTTTATTCGTAGAATCTACTTTGAATTTACAAACGATCAATATATTATTCCATGTGTAATTTGAATATGCTAGTTTTTGGTAGAAAAATATATGATAGTGAACGACAATAAATTATATATCTACAAAATGTGAGACATTTTAGAACGAGTTTGACGGACTGATCCGACATAAGCGGACGCGGGAGACTGGCGATACACATTGTTCATCATTTAATAATTTTCCCAAATGTTTTCAAGTATCAAAAGCGTATGAATAATGAGATATCAGATAGTTAGTAACACTTTATAATTACTATCATTCAGACTTTTCTAGAAGTATCTTATTAATAATAATAAATAAGGTTACTCAATACATCACCGTATATCAACTCGTCGTAATATTACGAAGTCCTAAACAGAAAGCAAATAATTTCAGTGTGATCAAAAATTATATAAAGACGCGCACCAATAACCGAAAATATTTGCTTCCTTCAGATTACTTTCAATTTATTCTTACTCATAAAAAATTTAAACAAATGACCTGTTTATTTAATAACCTTAATGTTTGAGTTCCATATTATATGTATTTGAACCCTGCCATAAATAAAATGCAAAAAGGTTAAAATCTACTTGCTCATATTAAATTTCAAATAGTTTTTTAAAATATTTTAAGTATGATTATCAAGACATTAACGTGGAAGGGGAAAACTGTTTGAATACCAATTGAAAGTTTGAATAGTGTAGACTGTATTGCTTAGAAAATGAGATTACGAAGGTAGAGGTTATCTTGAACTAGCGATTAGAATAAGAATGGACTGACGTATTACAAATGCATAATGATCGTACCAGAATAAACTATTTTTATACTTCCCTCCTCCAATAATACAATCATGTCATTCTTGGCAGGTCTAATGTTTTAAATATTCGTTTCCCAATTACATAATTCTCAGATGTATGCCAATATTTCGTAACAATAAACAGTAACGTCGTTTTGAAATGAAATTTCTGTTTTATCATACAGAGAATATTTGAGGAGAGATAGAATAATATAATATGTAGGGAGAAATAAAGAAATTGTATAACAATAACTGCAACAATACAAAACAGCTGAATATTTAGCACAAGTTTACAACATCACTATAGTTACGCATTTATAAATGTTTTTTATTTAGGTATAAGATATCGCACGTTATAGCACTAAAATGGATTGTAGAATGAAATTATAAAATTATAAAATCAGCAGCTCATCGTACTCCTGTAATCTTTATGTATATAATTCTTCTGTGAGTGTGTATGTCACTGAACTTCTTTTAAACGACTGGACCGATTTTGATGAAATTTTTTGTGTGTGTTCAAGGGGATCTGAGAATGGATTAGATTCACAATTTTGTCCGCTGGACAATGTTTTTTTATTAGTAGTAGTAGACAGTTAGCGCTGCAATCAAATTAAAAAAATGTTTTGTTATCATTGTGTTATTGTAGACCATGTGCTGGATCAAATATTAAATTAAAAGGTACTGAGTGTTTTGAGAAGAGTTTTGAAGTTATTAGTTAAGTTCTACCCGAGGGAAGCCGGGAAGGGCCTCTAGTATACTTATAAAAACATTTATCTACGTAGGTATTACTCGGAACTCAAAATCAAAAATAAACCAAATCAACTGGTGATTTGGTTTATTTTTGATTGGTTTCCCAACTGTTCTTTTCGGATGCAGGGATTTAAAATGAATTTTGTTTAAATGAGTGTCAATTTTAAATGAAGATATAGAAAAGTTATTGCTTAAGTTTCTAACACCTAGCCTAGACCTTTTTGGTTATTTACTTGTCCATATACATACTTGAATGCAATAATAATGGCAGTGACGCAAATTGACACCTTCCTCACACATATTCTGTCAGACTAAATCATAATCAAATATTGTCAATATTGCAACATACTAATATGCTATAACACCGTAATAGAGTTGTCTAACGTGTTACTCCCAACTATCTCTTTTATACTTCCTTATTTATTTAAAACTGACATATTTCGGATTTACTACGCGATTTTTTATTACTTCAAAACTACATAATCCCGATGTTTCGGTTACTTTACAGCAACCGTGATCACGTTCAGACGAGATGTGTCACATCGCGGTATTCACGGTGATCACTGTATTGCACTTTGCTAAAAATCCGCGTAGTAAATCCGAAATATATTAGTTTTATTTAAACGACGCGCGAAAATCTTAGATCTCATTATTTTGTTTATTCATTTTAGATTTATTGTATATTGTATCTGAAATTTGAGAAATTAATATATGCCAAATGTAAAGTGTTATAGAGACTTTATTTCTCATATTTTCGTTCACTTTTTCTTGATGTAATGATTTTTATCAACTTTGTATAACTGTCTTAACACACAGCTTAACTCCACCTAGTAATGTTTTAAAAATTTTTCATACGGAAGTGTTTGATTTGACATAAGCCTTTTTTGGAGATATTTTGTTCAAGAAAAAGTAATGTTTTGTCAAATTTATTATTATAACATAGGTAATTGATTATTATAACATAGCTCAATATAAATATTTATATATCTTATCAAAGTATCATATTTTATATACAATAATAGTTCAGGTTTCTTGTATTGTAAGCACATAATAAACGCGGTTGTGATGTTTCATTTTGCTATAATATTAATCTACAATGTTTGAAAGAAAAAATTCTTATGCACATTCAAAATTACTGTTCACTGTTATCAGACTTGTATTTTTTTCACATAAGTCGTATTGATATTCGCATAAAAATATATTAGCTAACGTCGCGTTCAATATGTTCTTTATCTTCTGATTTATTTTTACATTAAAAGCTGTTTATTGACTACAAATCATTCTTTCAAAAACTTTTCATTTCATATAAGATCTTTAACTGAAACTTTTTAATTAATATTCGTTTCAAACGGTAATTTTTGAAGTTTCACAAGTCAAGATTTTTAATATAAATTCTTAGTTTTTCTTAGTTTTTTCTTTTTGGTTTTGTGATTTATTTGATATAACTAAGAAACTTAAGGATAATAGGCATGTAGGTACAGAGTAAAATAGTGGTATAGGTTCTGGTATATGAATATTTATGAATGTTATCATGTTATTTAACTTTTTGTTTTATTCTATTTTATATAAAATGCCAAATTTCTAATTCTAATAAAATGTTGAAGGTCGAAAAGAAAATGTCGCTTTCCTAATGATCATTGGTAATATAATTTTATGGGCTTACAATAAAGCAGTCTTATCATAATGATAATCTTGTATAAAGAGACTGGCCTTGCAAAATGTATTATTACATAATGAGATCTTAGATTTTCGCGAGACATTTAAATGAAAGTAAAATATTTCGGA
>DVQP01002003.1:0-13554 GCA_018231745.1 Danaus eresimus
TTATTTTATACTATGAGGTTCTAACATGTATCGTTTTCAATATATTATTGAAGTATTCATTTATGTCTATGTACATATGTTCTATTTTTACTCCAAACCTAATAGCAGCCGGATATTATCTGTCGTTATAATCGACTATGACTTTTAAATTCCCGAGAGAAACCGTCAGCGAAGCCTAGCGTTGAAGTTACAACTGTATCAAATTTAATATCGTTTTCTGTATCATATAAAAATATTTATAAAGGTCATTTTATGTGATTCTAAAAATATAGTACTCAATAAAAAATAAATGACAAAAATATTCTCACGGAGTCCTACTAGCGGATGTTCATTTTTTTATATGGGGACGAATTTTAAATGATGTTAATTTAATAGCGAATATTGTGTTGTGCTCTGTGTCGTTGTTATTCAATACTTTTTAAGGCTTCGAATGTTCAATCAGAACATGTGATGACAGACGAATTCTTATATAATTTTCTGTTGAGTATTTCTCAGAGTAATAATTAATGCCGTCATCATGTCGCTGGCTAGTGTATCAATTGAGCCCATGTCGGAATTGTTAGGTTTTTGGTACACATGGATATTTTAATCTGAAATAAAAACTATTTTTTTTTCTCCTTCATAGTTTGGAATAAATTGGACACAGAATATTCGACATTAATTTAAAGCTGTTTTTATTTTCTATAATATAAGTAATATTATACATAGTATGAGCATTGTATAAAAAAAACACTTTTTTATGTGTAAAAAAATATCATTTATTTTTAACGATACTTAAATCATTTTTTTGTTGACAAAAATAACTATCCCAAATGTCAAACGTAAAAACTTATAAGAATAATATCGTCCTCGTGATACCGGTCCGTATTATAATTACGTCATCTATATTAAAATATTTAAAAGCTACAAAAGTTTAAATAATTGAAATACATTACATATGAATTAATAATTAGAAAATTCATTACGTAACTTGTACATGTTTTAATAACTATAATTAAAGGAGTTAAAATTTATTTATTACGAATGATAGTTAATTGGCCTTGAGAAATACCCAAAAATTTGTATCCGAACTATTGTCGACTTGTTTTAAGGATTTATTAATACTTTTACTATTCTAAATAAAATTCATCAAATGAATCTTTATTTTAATATATGAATTAAAAGATTTTGCTATAACAATACTTTAGGAAAATTAATTTGACATGTTTTAATTTTGTATGGAATTAATCAATCATACGCTAGTACGGACGTGATGTCATCTGTTATTTATTTAAACAAGCTTAATTAAGTACGAGAGAAAATTATCTAAAATAGAAACCGAGCATAGCGCGTAACGTTTGTTTAAAATGATAAACGCATGAGATAACAGGTGCAAGCGACGAAGACCTAAATTATTACAGAAGGGTCTTTATTTACATGAAGCAGATAGATTGCGAGTTGATAAGTACATCGGGGCCTCTGTGGCTTTATAGTGTTGGGTAAATAAAAGTAAGATTTGGTTTATGAATTAAGTCCGCGCTTTGGAATTAAAAAAGTAATGCAATGTAGAAAAAAAATAATAAATTACTTTATGTGAAGTGCATGTTGAGATTCACAATGTCCAGTACGCTTAGCACGTGTTTGTATGAACACTACATACGAAACGTTTCTCGTTTGCAATCAAATAACTTACGTTAATATTATTATTAACAGAAAAATATCAACTCCACGTATGTAGTGTGTTACATGTGATACAATAAAAATACTAAATAAGCTATAAATTTAAAACTACAAATGCATATAAATTCAGATTGTAATAAATTATACAAAAATCCTTTACGGATTTTAAAACAATCATATTTCAACGTAAGACATGTGTGTTCCCTTCTCAAACATTCGCTAAGATAATTGGCCGCAATTGCCTCGAGTCTCGTTCTGATTTAGTTACAATATGGCGTCCTATCTAAAATGTTTATCAAAATTTCGGTTTCGAAATTAAAGCTTTTAGCTAGTTTCATTTGAATTACTTTAAATTAATTTTAAAGCCACTCATATAATTCGGATGTCATTCGGTTGTTTGTGTTCATATTAAATAGGGAATGTTAATATTATAAGTGCATTAAGAGCAAAACATTGTCTGTGTATAGATCTAATGTGACATCTAAGTGGCGAGCAGCTGTCATGCCCGGCTCGTTGTATCCGGCGTGAAAATAACAGTTAGTCGCTTACAGTCTGTGATATTGAATTATATTTTATATATTTAAGTTTCTAATTTTAAACGACGTTGTTAGCCTTTTTACTGAGAATTCTGCAGTGGTTTTTTCTACTTTTTCTTCAGTCTTAATATCTCAAGTGTGACATGTTTTTTTTTTTTATATTTATGTCGCAGGCAATTTGTATGATATGTCCGTTTATAAACATGAAGCTTTTTACGGCAGATTGTAAATTTTCGTCATTTTATAAAAAGTTTTATAATATTAGAAGGGTATTTTATAATTAGCCACAGCATTTTTCTCGTGTTAGGTTAGGTTTGGTACATATTTTTTAAATGCCGAAGCCGTTTGTGACGGGACATTTAGAAATTTCCAGCGACGTTAATATTATGTTGCTAAGTTATGTTTGCAGTATCTTCGCAGCTTTAGACGGGCTTCGGACTAAATCTGTAAATCCCGGAGTTGTAGGTATCTGCACGCGCGGCCCTAACATCAAAGTTGTGTTAAAATTTTAGGATTTATGAATATACTTGGTCTCTACGTAGTTTCAATGTGTTTGTAATTTTTATATGACATGGTTCGTTAAATTTAACATTAAAGTGTATATCATATGCAATAAATATATTTAATTTATTATACTATTTATTGTAATGTAGCTTTCTAGAATGATGTAATAAAAAAATATTTCCAAGTTATTTTTAAATCTATTTTGTATGGAGAAAATAAAGTAACGGCTATGAAGAGAATTTATCTCATTAGATGCATGCGCTTAGAATAAGACGACGGCTTATAAAAACGGATGCTCTAAATATGAGTTTAAATATGAAACTATAAAAGTGAATGTGAATATAGCCCTTCCTATAAGCTCGTATCGTCAAACTAAATACTTACAGTTTGAAAGTTTTGTAACTATAAAAAAAATTCTTGCTGTATTTGGGTAAATTAACTGATGAAAAACATAGAAACTGTCGGTGTTTAGTTTGACGTTGCAAAACTCTTACTTGGGGTAAGCACTGATGACTAAAGTTTTTAACAAACTTTTTCTCGTCCCCATCCAGATACGAATGCCATGATTTCTCAATCTCAGCCGGTTATAACATTATCCTCTGCTAAATGTTCCGAAAATATCGTAAAAATTCAAGAATTTGATTTCCATCTGATATAAACCTGATTTATTACTTAATGCTTAATTTTATACGAACCTTCGAACGTCCTTTGCTTTACCTTAAAATGAGAGGAAATTTTCTTAACTTGAGCTACCAAAACAAAATTATAAAGCAGATATTATTTAGTAATCTGTAAGCGTTTCTCAAATAACAGTTTAATACCAAATGCGTTTCAATCGTAGAGTACCTGTCAACGTGAGATGAAATCGTAAAATGGAAAGCCTCTCGGGTATACGTTGGTAGCAGGAAATTTGATATATAAAATACTGAGGACTTTTGCTTCAGTTCGACATTACTTATGTAACGGTATATTTTGTTTTAATAACTTTTGTATATATTGATATTGTACACATATACACGTAATGAGACTTCGCGGGAATTTATTTTAATTAAACTAATATTTGTCGGATTACTAGGCGATTTTTATTTTTTTAAAACTACATACTTTCGAGGTTTCGCTTACCTTGCAGCATCCGTGGTCACGAGCAGACATTTTTGGTCTGCCCATGATCACGGCTGCTTCAAAGAAACCGAAATGTAAGGAGTATGTAGTTTTTAAAATAATAAAATACGCGTAGTAATACGAAAAATATTAGTTTTATTTAAACATATACTACATACAATGTCAAGAGAAGTATTATATAATGTAAACTATATTATATATATTTAAACTATTACTTGCCATAAAGTTTACTCAAATAGTTAATTATGTTAATATGATTATTTAATAAACATGCTTGTTGAGCTATCATATAACGTAACCGTCTGACCTTGGCGGGACCTTGCAAATTATTTGAAGGTTTTCAGTTCTGATTGCAATTATAATTGTTCTGTTTAGGACTATGGGAATTATATTGTGTTGCTAATTGATAATTAATGCAATTATTTCATTTTTTGTTTTGAATTTTTAGTGTAGGAAATCTTTAAATTGTTTTTGTTATGGAAATCTTATTATATATATACAAATGTTACGCAAATGGTATTTAGCTGAATAGAAGACGGAAAAATTTATATATTGCCATAGTAAAGACGAAAGTCGTCTGGGATAAGACAAGAATTTAAGATTTTTGGCTCATCTACCTAACTACGAGTATTTGCTCTAAGACCAAAACTTTCTTATGAACATAAATGATTTGTTCAAGTCGTGTAATAAAAATTAGCGTGTGTTTCTAGTTTGTAAATCATACAAACTATAGCTATAGCCGTCTGCATTACTGGCTACATTAAATAAAAAACATCACTGAAAATATATATGTTATCAATAGAGATTATTATGTAGCAAGATATTGATGCTTACCGTTTTCGGTACCGTTAAATCATTTAAAATATATTCTACATGTAGAAGACCATTTAGCTTTCAAGCTATTTGGCACAAAGGTTACGAGGAACTGAGTGGCGCTGAATGCATTCAATGCACCGTCTGTGAATGGTACAAAAATAAAATTTTACAGGTTACAGATACAGAGCTTTAAAGTGCTCCAGAATCTATAATACTCTCGATTCACACTGAAAGTACTTTTTCACTATTTCACGTTGTCTTTCGTTTTTCATCGGTCTACGTGCGAAATTTCGGATGCTAATTTTAATAGCCTCTAAAGCCTGTATGTTCTTATTATATAGATTTTATTTCTTATATTCTTTTTTTACTTGTTCTTCTTAATGTATAATATATTCGGTGAGTCAATAAGAGTTGGGTTGTTGGTCGCAAAATTGGGTCTTAGTACAGATCTCGGAGGTAGAGGTTTAGTTTGTATGATAACGTTTACGTGGCACGAATTTTATCACGGCGCCGCTGAGGCAATGCCGCTTTATTCTTGGTGACAGATGGGATTTGCCACCCCACCTCTCCCATAAAGACAATTCTAGCACGGATAATCTTACTCAATTTGTATCTAAGATAGACTTATATCCTCCACGTGTTCTGAACATACAATACAAACAAATTATTTATTGTTATTAACAGTAGGATTATAATAGCTAGGTTATTATTATTAATTTTTGATTAAATTAAATCAACATAAAACCATCTCGGCGCTGTATAGTGTCTGACCTAGTGGAATATGATGGAATGCAGTGATGGAATTTATAACAAATATTGGTACGTTTAAGATTGTGAAAATGATCGTGCTATCAAACATATTCCGCGGTAGTCATCAACAACAGCAAATACATAGCGAGTTGACGGAAAAGAGTGTCAGAGAAAAACAAACTCATCTTGTGTCACAAAGCTCATTGAGATTGAAAAAACGGACGAAAACCCACGACAATATCAAAGTGACAATATCAAAGGAGGACTCTAAACCATCGGCCGATAAAAGACTCTCGAACAGTGTGGATGCCATAGTTACTCATATTGATACCAAAAACAAAGTTATATGTAGTGCCAAAGGATTACTAGAAACTAATTTAGACGACCTATTTAACGATGGGAGCATAGATAGGTGGTCAGACGAACCAAAGAGTTTGGGTGCTAGCGTACCCATATTAAATACGACGGATAGTAGTGCTATGACCAAAAGTAATCAAGAATCTCTCATGTCCGATGACGACAGTGACGTAACAGCGATTGATAGTGATTGTATTGATGAGGCGGCCAGCGAGCAAAGGAAATGTATGGGTGCGAGGCGGCTTGGACATATGCTAAGGAGGGTGTTGTCCAGAAACGGTGAGTCCCTAAGACGTTATAATTCCACGATTTTGAAATAGATTTATTGAACATTTTATATTGATTTTCCAATCCGTGTATGATAAAATTTTATTTAAATTCATAACTAACATTTAAATCAATAAAGATATTTTTGATGGTAAGTCGCAATTAATTCTATATACATAATCAACTAAACATACTGCCATCACTATTTATGGAATTATTAATGTCAAATATGATTAAATCCCGACACGTCTTTCAATCACGAAACACTAATGTAGTTAAATAACACAGAAACATAATGGAAAAAATGGGACTACTAGGTTGTCGTTGAGGCGACATTCATTTATTTGTTTTCAATTGTAGTAAATTGCTTCTGACAATCTGATTGAGACGGTAGAGTAAATTCTCTATATCACGGTTATACATTTATTCGTAATTGTCGATTGTTTTGTTCCACAAATGTTATATGGCTAGAAATTTTGTGTAATTTATCAAATTACAAAGCCTGTGACATATTTAATATTGATCGAAGTCGAAAATATCGATGATTTTAATTTGACGATTATTAAAACAGAAAAAATGTATAAGTTCAACGTAAATGTGTTGAGATCAGCTCAAAGCATCCGAGGAAATTTTGCAAATGCTCAATGACGCTCTTTAGGTTTGAATTGGTTTTTTTATTAACTAATTATTTAAAATTTGACATTTCTTAAACTTAAAAAGTTTATTTGTTATTTGAATCCATATTAAATATCGAAACATGTATGATATCTGGTCAATGTTTGATTAAATATAATGATTACAATAATAAAAAAAAATTCTTCCCTGTCACTAACTATGACACGAGAATTAGGTACAAAAAAAATACAATTAATCTTATAAAATTTGAAAGTATAAGGAAACTTTTTACATAAGACATCGTAGTCAGCGTATTTATAAAGGATATTTTTCTTTCTATTGTTTAACTCGTCCGATGTGGAGATAATTTATATGCGACTGATAAAAAACAAGTCTTATCTTATTCCAGATTATAATATGAATAAAAAAAAAATAAAACCAATTGAATAACCGTTTTTCAAACTTCATCAATAAATACGACAGTATATATGTCATTATGTTTGGAATTAATAGCATATTATATTTAAAGCCGGAAGAGCTGTGTAGTGAAAACTAAACACGAGCGAATTTGTGGTATGAATTAGTATTTAATTCGTTGATTTCATTATCTAAATTAAATTTACCTATAATTTTTTTGTACTGATAAGCTTTTTGAAAAAAACTTGAATTTATTAATACTTATAAGCTTGTATTGTTGTTCCATTTTGTCCTAAGGAATTAGTTTTATAATAGGAGTAAGTGTAATAATTGTCAGCAAAACGTTGTTGTTATCTTGGAAACTTATCTCTTGGCAGAGCAATTAATGGCACCAGCTGATATCCCGCCAGGATCATTTAGTATATTGTGCGAGATAAAATAGACCGGGAATAGCGTTCCGCTGAGGATTCTGTGATGAAATGTTGTTTTGCTAAATGAGAGTACTATTAAAATAAAACTAAAATATTTCGGATTACTAAACGATTTTTATTAATTTAAAACTAAATTATCCGACGACGACGAGATGTCTCGTCTGCCCGTGATCACGGCTACTGTAAAGTAACCGAAACGTCGGGATAATATAGTTTCAAATTAATAAAAAATCGTGTAGTAATCCGAAATATTTTAGTTTCATTTAAATTTCTTGCGAAAATCTAAGATCTCATTATGAGAGTACTATTATTTTTTTACAAGTTTACTGAATCTTTTCAACTCTTATTTTATTAATACATAAATGATTTTAATTAACAATACTGATGGAGAAATAACATGGCGTGTTTTCTTTAATAGCATTGAAATGAGTCAATGAAACATTAGTCAGACTTTTATAAGTGCATGTTCATAAATAAAACTAAACCTATATTTTTTTGTATTAACAATTTTGTTAATAATTTTTTGAATTTGTCTAAACCAATGGAAAATATATAGCAGCGAATTCAATTTTTCGTTTCATAACATCAATATCTCGGGATAGCCGCTCGGATTTCATCGTCACTGCGATGCGGAAAAGCATTTCTGCATCCAGAGAGACATGAATACACGAATCGCTTACAGTTTGAAACTGTAAGCGGCTTCAATAACGAAAACTAATAGAAGGCTCCAACAACTGCATTCTCACAAAAACTATCGTTTCAGATACAAACAAATCTCAATAATTTCAACCTTATAATAACATTAATAATACTTTAAGTATAACAAAATGTTTTTATTTAAACAATTATATAAAAAAGACGATCATAGAAAATGATATTGCGATGTCTTTTCTAAAACGACATAAATACAAATTAAAATTATTTATTCCGTAAATAACGTCTTAATATTAAATGGTGTAATATTGTTTTATTATCAATATACATAGATTTACGTTATAATTGAATTAGGGCAAACTTGTATAAACTGAGTAATATGAAAAATGATCCGTTAGCGCCCAGCACTTAAAGTCTAATGTAGTGTCAAACACGGCGCATGCCGCGGAAGTTTGTTATCATTTGAGCAATTTTAGCATCTATTAACATCCCGTCTCCTAGTCTCCCTTACATCCTGAACTACAGACTGGACCTTGGTAATATCTAATAGTGTGTTTTTAAAATATATATACCAGTTTGTAATTATACATAAAAATATGGTTTTAAGTACTTAGAAACCAGCAGAAATTGAACCTTGGGCTTACGGTACAACGTCCATGTCATTGCTACATTGAGGTATCGATCTTACTACAAGTCGAGTTGCAATACTGCATTAAAGAACTCTAAACTATCATATTAGTACGGATTTATATTATGTATTCACACTCTGTTGCCATTTGTAAGAAAAATTAAACCACTAGTAAACTTAAAACTTTTCAACAAAGTTAATCCCTAAATCCTTAATTAATTTACTTTTTGTTCAAAGTCACTAATTGAATATACATAAATTTAGTAGTTACAAAATTTTCAGTTTGGTTTCGTCGTCTGAAAAAACAGGTGAAAAATGTCAGAGAAAACTTGCCATCCAACCTCTAAATATAGGATTACTTATGGCAAGCCGTGTGATGGGCGTAACTATGGGTTTTTAGGCCAGCCGGAATATTTTCGAGGGAAAGGCCACAATGGAAGTCCCTTCCCGTCCCCTTTTTCCTACAAAGTGTTAACAGATAAAACCCCGTAACAAAATATACATAAGTTACTTTCATATTAATCAATTTATAGCTCTACTGTTATAGTTCCATTTTGTGTCGCCGACAGTTTTCAAATATATATCTTTCCGCCAGTTTGTCTAAAAATCATGTTCGATGCCTTTTATTTCAAAGAGGCTTTCCGTTTGATAGTCGTTAAAGTTAAAAACTCGTTTACCGGCGGATGCAAACAGCCCACGAACCTGTTTCTGTGTTATGCCAATTTAACTTACACTTTCGATGTTTTGGGATAACATTTTTTTATGCGACTGGCCTTAATTTGATGTCTCACAAAGGCAATTTGATTTCACTTTCGATTTGTGTGATGACTTTTTTGTAAATGTACAAACAAAATATAATTTCACGTTACAGTTCCAATCAAAACTGAATAACAAAAATTTTTCTGATAATTTAGTCAAGGGTACTTCGTGGAGACAATTTGATTTTATATCTTTTTTACAGGTCTAAACACAACATTATCAGTGCTGAACGAAATAATTATTTGTATTTGTATGTATGGCAATAAAAATTAATGATTCACATATAGATTAATGATGCGTTTCAAATGTAGGTCCCGTGGAAATGATGACAACAGCAAGTCTTTCTTTAACCGCTCCATATATCAAGTAGTGCGGGCGACGGGTGCGGTCTGCACTATCGATTCAAAATTGTCAGATAAAACACATTCTCTAAACTTAGCAAGTTTTACTTTTACTATGATAGTTTTTATTCGTCTTTGTTTGTCTCAATGGTGCTTTTTATAATATGGATATGATTTTTACTGCTTAATGTACACTACCAATATCATTCTAAGGACAAAGATATTGATATTCGAAAATTCAACAATACAAAAACAAGTTATTTTTCTCCAAATACAGAATTGCTTTCAGGTTATAGGACTTTAAATCAACGGAAGCCCATTATGATATTTATCTGTATTTTGGATGTGAAAGTTGTTTGACAGAGTTAGAGCGTGTCACAATCTATAGTCTCTTGTGTATTCCACGAATGAATTCAGACGTGTTTTTTCGGGCTTTTAATAAATCAGTCGATACAGATTTGATTTGTGAAGCTGAGTTTATATTATTTGTTATTTTGTATTATTTAAATGTTTTCGGTTAATTAATTAAAGCTGAACAATTGATCTTTCATTACAGTAAAAATGATCTGCCTTTCAAGTGATGCACAGGTACAGCTTCTACGTTACGTAAAATCTTAAAGGATTAACATCTTAATACTTGGTATTTTCTTTCTTAACAATCTGCGAGGCTCACGATCTGAACGGTTTTAAAGTATCATGTTTCTAAAGAATTTTAATTTAATTTTAATTTTATATTTACAAAATTTTAGCATTATTGTAAAGTTTCATATAATAAGAAAAATAAATGTTCTTAATAACTCCTCTATATCACGTTTTACTTATTGGAATTGCGCTGTTCCTAGTGTATAAAAGGTTCAATAATTCACTGAGATCCAAACGAATCTATTGTCTAAAACGATCAAAGTGCGGTCGAGTAATCACGGGACCAATCCACGCTAACAATGGGTAATAATTTCCATGTTCCAAGATAGTGGCATTCATGGCGTTACAATAGTTGGTAATCTCGGGAGTGGTTTGCTATCTGGACTTGACTGTTTGATGAGAGATGCCGGCTAAAGATCCGTATAGTAGATGCAGCATGAGAATCTATAATATTTAATAAAATAGCTGAAGGTATACCAAACATACAATAGTTGTTGTTTAAAATTTTAGTATAATGTTTAAATTATCTGATAAGATGATTTCCTTTTCTTTTGTTTTAAACTTATATTATTTGAGCAATACGTTCTAAATGAATAATAATTATATTTAATTATTTTTTGTGTGGAATGAATTGAAATCTTAATAAATTTCTTACCCAGACCTGACCTAAAACGATGTAGATATTGAGGACATTAATCTTCGAGTATTCTCTTAACATTTTTGACAGGCCTTGAATAACTAACTCTTCAAAATTTTCTGCCCTTGTAAGAAATTTTGTATCAAAATTACACAGGAATCTTGAAACTTTCAATGATTTTATCTTAATTTATCTATCTTATTACACGCTTATTTGATTTCGTCATTAGTTTAAACATTCATTGTCTCTACAGCAAATGTACTGACAATTAAAAAAAAATGTTTTATTGAAAAAAAAAATTCAAACAAATGTATTGAAACTACAAACATAATAAACTAATTGGTTGTGATGTCATTATGAGAAGTGTTATTTTTTTCGTTGATTCTAAAATAAATGTAATTCCAATTTTTATCTCGTCACAGCGTTCCTATGACATATTTTCGATTAAATAAACAATCGTAATATTTCCATATTAGATATGAACTGGATTATAACTTATTAATAGATTAATTATTTTTCATTCTTAACCAATGAGACAACTGTTTCTTACTCGTTTGGAGACTTTGAAACGTCATGCTTTGATTACATTTTTTATCATGATTAGCTGGCCTCGTTTATTCAAAAAAATTTACGTTCATTGAATGGTATTACACGGTTTATATATAAGAGAAAGTGCTTGTTGATCTGTCACATCTCAATGGTTTGTTTAGAGACAGTCTGTGTCGCGGAAATGACATACTTTTCTCATCCGGTTAAACAACAATAATGCTATGAATAACTTCGTCTTGTTATAAAGGGAAAATAATATATACATAATAAATATGTTGATATGTATATGTATATGTTGCTATGTATGCAAGTTTTTAAAAGTTACAACTACATTTACACTCGAAAGAAAAAAAAACACTAATAACATTTTAGATATTTTTTTGTCTTTCCAGTCATTTCCTTTGTTATAATTTCTTTGTTATATATACTTATTTTATCAATACAAACATACACTAAAACTTTTGTAATTTTTTAAATTTAATTTTGCTCATGACACATGTACTTAATCCTCTTTAATATTTTATTTATTTAAATACAAGTGTTTCATGAACATAATATCGTAGCCAATGGTTACGTACAGTTTCGTTGTCCTATTTAAAAATACTTTCTCCATTGTTATATCGTTATTTAATAAGACTAATACATAACGGAGACTAATTTACTAGGGAACTGAGTACTGATCTTGCATTTTTTTTATTTATAGTATATTTACTTACGTCTAAAGTTAAACTTACCATCATCCCAAATATTAGTTGAGAATTATGGACTTCATAATTAAAAATAAGGAAATTCTAATACAATTTTTCGATCTAAAAAAAATTAGACCTCAAGCTCAAGTACATATAAACAACATTCTCAATACATTTTTTTTAATTTAAATAATTAAATGTAATTTTTTCCCTATACAACATTTATTGCATGCCAGCTAGGAGTGACTGTACTTTATGGAAATGAGTATTGTGTTAAAGATTAGATGAAATATTTTTTTGATTTTCACATACATTTCAAAACGTACGGACAAACGTTTTACAGTATACATATATGGCAAAATCGAATCAGCTGTTTTTCATATATAAATTTTCGAACTCACCCGACTTTGTCTTAAAAGTAGATTCTATATATAAACCTCTTATTTAAATGTATTGCATATTTTCTTGAAAGAGTGCGAACTTTTACCTAATCCATAGAAGCTTTATTAAATATATATAGAAACATAAGATTATTAAATCGGTCCATGAGAAACACTTTATGATATAGTGTTTTCATACAAATGTGGACCATCAAAAAGTAAATTGTGGCGAGGATAAAAATTTTTGTTTACTAAACAACCTTTTGAAGGCAGTTTAAGGTCAGGATGAAGGTTATATTAAAAATTAATAGCCGTTTCGTTAGTATTATATTTTGGTAATTAAATTATTTTTGTAGATAGCTAAAGGTCAACAGGCGATTGATATTTCATTTTTTTCTTTAATAAAAAAAAAAAAATTCAGCCGATGTCACATGTAATAACTTTAAAAAATATTAACTTCTTTATGTATTATAGAGAAAATAACAACATGACATTTAACGATTTGTCAGTAAGATTTTAATTAAAGGTAAGTTAAGGAACAAAACAATACACTGCATACACGAGCGTAATAACAAATAAACTACTGTATGTAATGTCCTTAAAATAGTTCTAACTAATTGCTAACACAATATTAACACTTAAAATCTTTGAGCGACGTCTCCTCGGCGACCGAACACCCCAAAAGGGAAGTCCACGGCTCTTTCGTGCCCTACTTCTATTTTTGTTTTTATTTTAAAAACGTTCCTTGGTTCTTTATTTTCCTTTATATTTTAAAGAGGATCCTTAATTTATATATATATA
>DVQP01002004.1:0-13550 GCA_018231745.1 Danaus eresimus
CAAGCAGAATAACTGAAAGTAGAAAAATTATACCTTACAAGGAATATAGAATTATATTTGTTTCCTAGTAATGTAAATATTGTATTGCTCCGGCTGTTTGCTCATTAATATCGCTTAACTGCAACACAACTATTGACGGCTCACGGTGTAGCGTTTCAAAGTCACCAGCGCGTTTGAAAATACAGGGAATTAATAGGAAACAGTAGGACTTGGCTAGCAACGTTTGATATTAAAATATGGATTGTGTTAAATTAAAAATGACCGCATCTAGAGCCCCTCCCGTCTCCCGCACACAGTTCCATCAACAACACATACAGATTAAATTGAATTGTGCTTGTGATTATAGATAACTAGTCTATATATACAATTAATATATAATTTTTCTGTCACAATCCTTGTCCGTCTGTCTGTCTGTTTGTTTTGGGTAATCTCTGAAACGGCCGAATCACCTAACGGATCTTTTACTGCCTGATAACCTGTGACTAAAGGGGTAACTTGGGCTTTATTTTTTTAGAAAAATAATTGATTTAAATAAACAGTTAATAATAATATATGACCCCGACGCGGATAGAGCCGCGGAAACTATATATATGCACACACCTATCAAGACCTACAGTGTGCGTGTCGCACGCTCATTACTAAGGACATTAAGACGTAAAAGCTATAATAGTTATTATAAGT
Organism: Danaus eresimus; assembly: GCA_018231745.1. Lineage (NCBI taxonomy): Eukaryota > Metazoa > Arthropoda > Insecta > Lepidoptera > Nymphalidae > Danaus > Danaus eresimus. Next base: position 682 of record DVQP01002004.1, read on the forward strand.
ATGCTTACGATCAACAAGCTGTACGGAACTAGCCACAGTGACTGACTCCAGAGACAGCGTTTGGTCGAGGCAATGATATTAGTTTTAATTCACTGGAATCCCCTCGCGCAAAGATGAGATGTATTGTAATGAAGTGTCAATGACATGACTGTATGTGATGACGTCACAGGGGTACGTTAGCACCACAAACAATGAAACCCATGTAAGACAAACTCAGTGTGACAAAAACTAAAACAAACATTTTTAAAATGCTCCACGTGGGTACTAATATTATCCGCAGAAGACGTTTCTAGAATGCTCGTGTGATAAATTTGTCACATTGAATGGGTGATTATTTTCCCCCGGCACCCTCGACATCCTCCCTTCGTGAATGATTGTTTCGCTTACAGGATGTATTCTCATTTGGTATACATTATATGTCCATCGACGGTCGACAGACAACAATCACAGACGAATTCGTATTCGTACCGCGCCGTGGCAGCACCTGAACGGTAACGGATGATCCTCCGACGCTTTTTATATTCTATTTTCGAATATAAATTTTTTTCATAAAAAATAAATATTCGAAAAGTTTTTACTGGTCGGTTTTATTTAATTTTTTGCTCGGTAACCAGAAACACGGGATCGTGTGAATAATATTTGTTGTTTTCGCAAGAAAGTCGATGTTGCATGAAATCACGATAACACATTTTATAAGTTTAAAAACAACTCGTCGGACCGGTGACCGGCGAGTTACGGCAACTGGCGAGTGTGTCCGTGTAATGTGTTGATAGCTAGGTATGAGTCAGCGGCGCCGTGCGGGCGGGCGACGGCGCGGTAAAGAATACTTACTGTTACATTACTAATAAAAATGTGAGAAAAATATTAAATAAGGAACCCTTAGCGGAGGATATCACATTTAATACATTTGTTTATTTTAAAGTTACAAAAATAGACAGCTTAGTCTCACGTTGTTAATGACAGGCTATAGCTTACTTACGTAAACATTTGAGCCATATTAGAACTTTTACGACACAGCACTCCATCACCATATTTGGGGTATACTTTGAAAATACCAGAAATGTTACCAGTGTTATGAAAGCCTTTCTGGAAATAAGACAAATACTATCTACAGATTCTAAATGTATACAACATTTGTGATTTTATTAGCCCAGTATACCAATTGATCGGAATTGACTGTCATTTTAATAAATATCATTACACAGATCTCAAAGATGGCGTGTTCAGTGAGCGACACTCCCGCCCTTAAGGACCTCCCCAAGGTGGCCACGGACCTCAAGAGTCAGCTGGAAGCCTTCAACCCCAGCTGTCTCCGAGACGTGGATACCAACGAGAAGATAGTGCTGCCCTCTGCTGAAGGTTACTATCATGTTTCATCTAACGTTCCTCCCAAGATTTGCAGCAGCCAGTCTGAACTCTAATAGGCCTCACAGAAAATGTACAAGACATTAATACTTCATAAATATAGTAATTTATAAAAATACAACAAACTGAGAAGACAATGTATGCGTCATGTACAACCAGTATAGCATTTTAATAAGTTTCATTTTTTGTAGTTATAATTATCAGCTCTATTTATTAGATATAATTATGAATAAAACATTTTTGTACAAATGAAGGCACAAACATGGCATTGCAGGCTTCAGATGATGACTTACCCTACAAAGTTTCGTAAGAAGTGTCGGGAACCTTTAATAAAACCATTTGGTATTTAACGACATTCAGATAAAACGGTTATTTTGATAACAGACGTAGCTCAAGAGAAACAGCACACAGCGCTCCTACAGGACTTAGAACATTTTCAGAGTTCCTCTCTTAAGAAGACGGAAACAGTCGAAAAGAACATTCTACCAAATGCTATAGGTACAGGTCGCGGGAGACGAGCTGTGTGCGCTTGATGCAAGTAACGGAGGCGTTTGTTTCAGACGACGCTTTGTAAATCGCATTAACTGTGCGTTCATATTAATAACGATTTAACCGTGTGGTCTATATACTAAACTTAGTAACAGGCATGTTGTATTAACAGCTGTCTCCGCATCAGACGGTGTCCGGTGTCCTGTGTCCTGTGGAGAGTTGTACAAACTCAATCTAGACATGACTTTGGTTTACAGATGTCGCCACTGAGAAGACTCAGAAATCTCTGTTCGACGGCATCGAGAAGTTTGACTCCAGCCAACTGAAGCACACGGAGACCCAGGAGAAGAACCCGCTACCAGACAAAGACGGTACGCACCCTGGACTTGCTTTAATATAGTTTTGTTTTGCATTTTATTATTTTTAATATCTATACTTCAACTTATGAGTTTGTACTCCACTGAATCAGTAAGCGTTTTGCTCTCGGCCGAGTGAATGACTTCACAGTAACTCGTGAGCTGCTAACCTCGTAGTAGACTGCCTGAGCATGACGTCACTCGTCACAGCACGCTACACATAATTTCGCGTTATTATTTACTGGCATGTATGTATGTATGCTTAACGACTTGCACGCACGGCTTAGTCGTGGCAGCGGAGAAGCAGCATCAGAACCTGCTGGATGGAGTGGAACACTTCGACAAGACCCAGATGAAACACGCACACACCGAGGAAAAGAACCCGCTGCCGCCCATGGAAGGTTGTGTGACGCTTTGCTTTAGCTTGATTTTATTTATTATTGAAACTTTGTACGTGTTCTTTTTAGTTTTGTTTTTCCAACACATTCCTTTAGACTGTTCTATTAAATGACTGCCATTAACATATTCTATACACTGAGTTAAAACTGTTCAATTTAACCTTGATAACGTACAATCACACCGAGCTATCCGTAACCCCGACTAAACTGTGACTTCCGAACAGCTATCGAGGCGGAGAAGGAGAAGAACAAATTCCTCAACGGCATCGAGAACTTCGACCCCACCAAGCTGAAGCACACGCAGACCTGCGAGAAGAACCCGCTGCCCACCAAGGACGTCATCGAGCAGGAGAAGACGGCCTGAACTCGCTCGCATACTTGTAACGCAACTATATAACGCTAGTATCGCCGTATGTTAGACTCGACATAAGTTTTACACTCCCGGTCGGCGCCCGCCGCCCGTCGCCCGTCGCCCGGCGCCCGCGGTGGCGCCGCCGGCCTATCATTAGAACGTAGGAACCAAATTTTCTATGTCACTTTTAATGATATATATATCTGATAAGTGTATTTTATGAGCATTTTTCTTTTATTTATATTGAGACGTATTAAACTTTAAGATTGAGTACTGATTTTATTTAAGTTTAAGGAACACACTGCACTCCGCGATTCGATTCTTTCTCCTCGTGCTTGTGTTCTCTGTGCTTTATGTTATTGTAAGTTTTATTCTCGAGATTCGTAACGGCTCTGGTCAGTTTCTTTGGGAGTGTGGTTACCAATACTTTGGATCTAAATTGTTTTCTTTATTTATGTGTGATAGTCCCGATCGGATAGCGTAGACTATACCTGATGCTCAACAAAGCTAAGATTGTCTAATTTTAAAGCAATAATTGTGTTTTTATATAAAGAGCGAACAATAAATTTTTATACTGTCGTATTATATCCATATTCATAAACACATTTTTTCAATTTTATAAAACGCTGAAGATGCCAATAAAACATTTTTAACAAAAATTTTGTATGTTTTACAGACGGTGCTTTTTCTAAATATAAAATAAAAAAATCTCTTTTTTTTTGTTTACTAACCCAAATACTCCACAAGACATAATAAATACATCAGAGGAAAATGTTGAAAATGTGTATACGTAATGAGATGTAACACTGCCGCGAGTGTTCAGTTAACGAAGCTAATATTGTTCGGATGTTTTTAAACCACATCGGTTGCTGTAAAGTAACAGAGACGTCGGTAGTCATCATCATCAGCCTGTCGTAACCCACTGCTGAGCGAAGGCCTCTTCTCACATGGAGAAGGTTTGAGCATTAATCACCACGCTTACTCAAGACGGGTTGGCGATTTCAAACTTATAAATTGAAATTGTAAGTTTGAAAACCTCTGGATTACGTAGTACATATTCAAAATAATAAAACACTCGTAGTAACCCGAACAATATTAGTTTATTTAAAGTAATATATTTTTTACTAGAAACGTATTTCTACAGTATTCTTATTATAAATATCATAATAAATTATTTGATTAGAAACTGAGACTTGTTATACACCAGGGATGTGCTCTCCTAAGGTCTTTTTTAACTAAACTTAGTTCGTCACAATCTCTACACTTCACATTTGACAACAACCAACGTTTTCTTAAAATTCCAACATAAAAATCGTTCCACAAACATTTCCCAGCACTAAGAATTTATTGGTACATAGGTATCTAAAATTTCGAGGGATACCTATCTAAACCTTATAACAGCAATTGTGATCAGCTGGAGACGAGATGTACGCCTCACAGTTCCATCTCGTCTGTCTGTAAAATATAAAATATTACCTACACGTAGTATATGCCAAAATTTTTACTTAATGCATATGTCAATTGTTTTAAAATAATCTCTAAAATGATATGTCAATTTCAACCCTTCAACAAAGCTTTAAACTTTAGGCGGTGTCTAAATATGAATGAGAAACGTCAAATTAACACCTTGACATGAAAAATCTGTTAAATTTTAATAGTACATTATATCTTATTGGAACCTATAAAATTTTCTTATAATAACACGATTTTTACGTAATTATTTTAAGTCGTTATAAATTCAGACGCTTCAAGCTTTGGGCGTGTAAGTATTATATTGCACTTAAAGATCACAATGCGCATGGCTCATGCTAAAGTCAATTATGTAATATTTGCTGTTGTTACGGATATGTAGCTTGAAATTTAGTGTCTCCCGTGAAAATCATTGTAATACTCTTAAATGGTGTGTTTGTGTTTCGAAATTATCTTCAACATTATGATGGTATGTAATGATAGCAGAAAAATACCAAACTCGTGTTTGAATCTTTTGTCAAAATTGTCTGGAATACATATTAATAATTCTATGTAAAAGGCGAAGTTTTAAGCTATTGCCTCAATAAATAATATTTTTAATCCTAGTCTATTTTAACTACTTAAATTTTATGAAAAAAATTATGTGGATGTTAACAAACTACACTTAAAAATATTTTTTTTTTTCATCTTTTGTTTTAATTTAGCATTCTTTTAAAATATTATTATGTAATAATAAAATGTGAAATGTTACAGATAATGTAAACGATAACATTCAACAGATTATCTAAATTTGCAGGTACTAGATAATGTTTTTATTATCTGTAGAAGTATAACAATTTTGCAAATTGGCATTTTGAACCTATTCTGATATATTTTGATTTTTCCCTTCCCGCCGGCTCTTGACGGTTGGTTTTGGCACGTGCAGTTTTTTCTCAGTCGGTATTCCTAAAATATCGAATTTCTTTTCAAAAGTTTAATACTGATGCTGACTGTTGGAGTCTATTATTTCGGTAAGTGCTTTCATATCAATATATCGCATCGTATGTGCTATTATATCTGCACGTGTTTGTGTATCGTAGACAGCAAAACAACCATTTGCATTCTGCAGTTTAGCTACGATATGGTTTTGCGGATCAATGACGGATTAATCAATCTATGTTACATGCGACGATTTCTTTTGTTATTAACTTGTTAATTTCTGATAGTCGAGTAGAATTATTTGTTTTTGTTTACCTTCAGATTGTTAGCAGTGTTTAACAATGTCGCCTTCCCCGATCCGATGCCGCGGGCCGTGGAAAATACATAAACGTTCTTCTGAGCCCGACCGTTGGCTCGACGAAATGGGTTTTTTTCGAAAGCATACGGCCCGCGACTCAAGTTGTCTGTTTAGAGCCGTGTCCGAAAACGTTTATAACACTCAGCGATATTTTCACAAAGTGCGCCTGGACTGTGTTCAGTTCATGGCTGCTCATCGCCACCTCTTTGAAGGGGTAGGATGAAATCTATCTCCCTTGAATACATGTTGGCTTTAGATTATTTTCTCATATTTTATAAAATGTTATGTTTTGTTTATAGTCATTGTCTTGTCCATTTGACAATTACCTTAAAGAGATGTCTAACCCATCAGAATGGGGTGGTCCCATTGAGATATCGGCCATGAGCCATCTTTATAGGTAAGCTTAGTAATGTTATTTTATTTACCAACTTTGTCCACTCCAAACAGAACTGATCATCATAATGGAAAATACTGGCTTATACAATTCAGACACAAATATTGGAAGTCATTATAAGTTATTTTTCTATTATTTTTTGATTTTTATTGAATTGAAATTACTTTAAAGTTTCACAATCAATGTATGACATGCAAAATATGCGAAGGCACATGTTAACACAAATCATTTATGATTAATGACAAAACATTATGTACACACATACAAATATGCTTTAAACATTTCCAGACGTGATTTTGTTATATTTGAAGCTAACAAGGGTCCCCAGACTAAAGTCTGTAACGGCTATGGGAACACTACTTACCTGTTCTACTCCCCCGACACTAAACATTTTGATGCTGTTTACACTAAAGATTTCATTAATGCGTCATCCTTCTGTCAGTGTAAGTGAAGTTTTATCCCCTTAATATTCCTGAAACCATTCCCTCTGAATGTGTGTGTTTGATCAAACTATCTCACATGGGGTTGCATTACTATGAATGAGCAAACATTTTATTATTATAGATACACCTCTTTTGAATATTAAGTCGGCATCAGATCGTGTTTTTATTTCTGCTGTATTAATTGATTTCATTGCTATGATAAAATTTCTTTAGTCCAACATATATTTTAGTTTTGATTTTGGGAATAAAAAAAGTATGCGGATGTGTAAATGCAAATAATTTTAAAAGGAAAGTAGGAATCTGTTACTTTGTACATGCTATGTTATTAAATAAACTTATTTCTATTTAATGCTTACGACATTTGATACGAACGGTAAGAACAATCAAAGTTTTATATTTACTCATAAGAGAGCAGGAACTCAAAGTTGTCACTGTTTGTAGCATTGGTATATGAAATACTATATGACGGGGTGTACCAACTCAAAGACCTGCCGTATGCTGTCGATAAGATGCTACACGATAAGGTCCCAACTAACCACATAGAGTATTTCATGTCGGAAAATGTCGAACGTCGCAAAAAGCAGAAAGAGAGAGCGAAGATCTTTATAGAAGCGCCGAGCGAGGACGACAAGGACAGAAATAATAACGCGCTGGCTCTCAAGTGTAAACACCACACCCAAGACTTGGAGCGAGCCAGTCTCCTGAAGGAGTCTCTGAGCATCTTCGTCTTCAACCGCAGTCTCATCCAGCTGGAGAACGTGTGCATGAACTGTCTGAATGTGAACAGCGCCAAGGACCTCCTGGAGAACGGCATCACGCCCTTCCCCTACAAGGTGGCCAAGGCCCTTGACCCCGACATATACCGCAACATAGCGTTCGACGTCTGGAGCGAGCTGCGGAGAGGTAGGTCCGTCGGTTGTAGTCCTTGGTAAGCAACTAGTGACGGCCGCTGTGTTTGCAGAGCTCCGCTACGGCGCGAGGTACTGTGACGGTACCACCTTGCAAGTCGGCGTCAAGTGTCTCTGTAAGCTGGACTCCGACCAGTCCGCGCCGTACCACTGCCACATACAGGAGATGCGGCCGGACGGACCCTGCCTGGTCTTCGTCGAGGAGTTGGGCGAGAAGAGGCTCGTCAACTACGACCAGCTAGAGCCCCTGCCGGTAGAACAGATCAAACCCTGGGCACCTCCCTATAGATACTCTCGCACGAACTCCCAGATACTGAACTTGAGCCAAATGTTGCAGCAAATAGGTGCGCACCCGCCCGTCTGTCGTTACACTACTTAGTCAAAGATTTTATTATTTTTATGGGTCATGCTAGCGCCACCTCTAGTGCACTTATGGTCCTTCACCATAGCCAGTAACTGTCCCTCGGCGAACTGCATGTCTATAATTCATACGAATAATAAAATTTTGGAGCCGTTCTCTCCCTATCATGCAAAGCTATTTATCATTCCATATCAGGCAATATCACACGAAAGCAAGGATTGAGGGCAAAGAAGACGAAGGAGGAGTCGGACAAAGGCCAGAGAGAGTCCGGAACCGATAAGGAGGCCGAGGGTCCGGAGTCACCCCTCTACTGCCAGAGCGTCTACTCGTACCCCCACACGGACTATATCAATCTCCAACCGCTGCCTGTTAGTCAGTTAGCCGTAGCGAGGGTCACAGTCTCCAAGCATGTCACTTGTTTACGTCTCTGTCACAATAAATCTTCTTTATCCGTCAGTGCGTTTTTTCTCTTATTACCTGAACACTACTACTTGCGCCAAACAAGTGAGATGCTCTTAAATCCATATCGTGGCTATTGTAGTGATCTAGTTGTAGTTGTAAGTAGTTGTGTGTAGTCGTTGTCTTTGGAATGTACGCCATTCTGTAGTTGGTTGTGTCGTGGTGGTATTTCAAATATATTGTGTCCTGTAAGTGTGAACCCATGTCCTGAGCGGTCACGGCCGCTGGTTGTTGTTTATGGTGCACAAGTTGTTTGCATCAATATCGATGTTTTAGAACCTAATTTAATGTTTAACTAACGTACTAATGTGTAAGTTAGACTAGAGGTCGTCTGGGGACGGTGTGAGTGGTGTCGGTCAACGATTGCTATAGCGAAGGGTATTTTCAGGTTGAAGTAAAAGCACTTCCCCTGATGGTGGACTGCCGGCCGGCGGGCGCTCCGCCCCACGACATGCCCCACAACAACGGCACCGGCGATAACAGCCACCAGGTAACGGAGACCTTGTTGTTGTTATACATGACGCAGCCACCCCGGGCCCCACACACTAACGACGGCTCATTGGTAATGACCGACAGACTTAATCAGGTTTTATAACGAGCTCCCGCAGCTGATTAACTAATGGACTTCATCAATACATGGCTTTAATATTATGGACTGTTTATTAGTTATCAGTCAGCGGCGACTGAGCGCGGCCGCTCCGTCTCACAAGCGTTAAGTCGCATACTATACTGTACGAAGTGTTCTGTGTCTGTTGTCTGTTGTCGGTAGTCCGTAGTCAGTAGTCGGTACGACATGGAACAAGTAAGTGTCGGAAATGTATTGAATAACGTTCACGATAACTCTCTGGGGTTACGAGAGCTATGGATAGTTTGCTTATGTTTTACATGCCTTACAACGTGTGTGTTATGCAGCAGGCGCCCAGTGGCGAGCTGGTGTCTCACGCCCGCGCCTCCACTCCCGCCGCGCCCACCTACCAGCACGCCTACAACGGTGAGACGAATTGTATAATATAAATGAAAGCTTGGCGAGGGTGTGTGTGGGACGGTCGTTGCTCCTTCCCGCGAATATGTTGAACGGATTTGGATAAAACTTTCCCGCATTGTAGGTTAGACATGAGAATTACACATTATACGTTGTAACCCAGACCTGTGCCGCTCGGAATAGTGTGTGCGGTTTGAACTCGTGGCGCAGGCGACAGATGGCGCTGACGACTAGTTAACGTATTTGTAAATTTAACAGCACATAATTTCTGTCTAAAAAATATATCGAGCTCAACACGTAAGAGTTAAAGCAAGAAATGGCTAATGTATTTCCGTAGGAGACACATGTTGTGGAATCACTTAATGAATAAAGAACGTTGTTGATAAAATATCTTAATTGTTTTGTACTTATAGGTGCGATGCCATCTGTTCCTCCTGTAGGCGTGGGTGGTGTGGGCGGCGTGGGCGTGGGCGGTGTGGGTTACTGCGCCCCGTATGGGTGCGGAATGAAGTCTGTGGTGTGGTGCGCGCCCCACGCGCCTCCTCCTCCTCCGCCCGGCGTCAACCCGCACGCCTACAAGAGCCTGCAGCCCAGCGGCGCCGACCTGCCCATGAACGACATGGCCACTCTGCGGTTCTACTTCAACGTGGGCGTGGAGTGCGTCTGGGCGGCTTACGGTGCGCCTCAGCCGCCCGCCCAGCCGCCTCAGCCGCCCGCCCACAGACACTACTCGCCGCGGGACCTGGCCCAGGACATGGCCGCCGTCTCGCTCGATCACAAGAAGGACAAGCCGCCGCCGCTCAAAGGGAACCCGCAGAGACCACTCGTAGGACCCAGGTCAGCTTCGCTTGCACTGTGTTTGTTTCGATCATTTGGGAATGTACCGTATAAGTATATATTGTTTCCGGCGGTAGGTTCAAACGCAACAACAACCAGGACGGGAATCCGAACAAGGGGCACAACAACAACAGCGTGCCCAACAAGGGTCCCAACAACCGGTCAGTATTTACACGACCTTTGGCCATGAAAATAATCCGAAGTCAAGCAACCACTGAACACTGTTGTTTCTTTGTTGGAGGAGTAGCGATAAAGCGGCTCAGTAAATAATATAAGTGTATGGAGTAATATAGAGGAAGTCTTTATTTTTATTCTTGTTTTGGGGACATCATACTTTTAGCATTTTTTTAAAAGAAACTTTTCCTTTATACAGTATATTAACTGTGTCATCCTCAGTCGCAACTCGCACGTGGATGGTCGCGTGCAGTACATGGGCGGCATGGGCGCGGGTGGCGTCGGCGGCGTGGGCGTGGGTCTGGGCGATGAGTGTGTGGAGCCCCTGGTCCCGTTCCCCTACCTGTACCCTCCGCCTCTGTACTCGGTACCCTACTACCCCATCGATTCTGAGCCTGGTGAGTATATGTTGGATGTTCTCGTTTCTAAATGTTAACCATACTATAAAGCTCGCATCTTCTGTTCCCTCTTCTTCCTCGGTCTTGATGAACACAGCGAGTCCCGCCCGCTCGTACAGACTTGATAGCGTTGTGATAAGCTGTGACCTGGCGGGTGTCCGGGAAGGTCGGACTTGTCAATGTCAATATCTTTGATATGGGTTTTGGTGAATAGTTCGTATGATAAATTTTCCCTTCAAAACATGCTACTACTCTAATCTAATAGGACATCGGTTTCACGACGAAATGAACTGGGCATTAATTTAATAAGATTTTATTCTGACGACATTTGTATATAACGGCTGTCAGGAGGTCGTTACTCTCCAAATCATTCTTAGTGAGCTCCGGTGTCGAGGAGATGAATAGCTGTTAACTGTGTGTTAGGATTGAGGGTAGTAGGGTTACAGTGATGTTAACTCTGTAGTCAGCCAACAGGTGGCGTCGCCAGTACTATGAGCGACCACTACCAAACCAATGACTTTAATTGTTTTACTTTCCATGGTTGTAAAATTATATTTCTTTTTTGGGCGAAGTTTTTAGACCACGATAAAGCACAAGTAGCCGTGGTAGCTTTCCACAAAAGAGTTCAGGTTTGGAGATAGCGTTAGAGCTCGCTTCGGTCGCCCTAGTGAAACTTAATTGTTAACTATTGTCATAATTTCAAGTTGAATGTAATAAATGTTCGCACATTTCCAGCTATGATGGGCATGATGAGCGGCATGGGCGGTATGGGCGGCATGGGCTACGTGCCGTACGAGGAGGGCGTCGAGTACGCCCCGGTGCAGCCGTTCTACCCGCCGCAGTTCGCTCCGCCGCCTCACGGCATGGGCCCCGCGCCCCCGGCCGCCCCCGCTCCCCCCGCGCCGCACGCCCCGCACGCACCCCCCGCTCCTCACCACCACCAGGAGCACAAGTAGACCGCCGCGACGACCTTCACACCCTCGTGACCGCGGAGGAGCTCCAGGTCACATTTCCACGACCCAACATGTATGCTATAAGGTTTCTGACATATCTTTTGACGGTGACATTTTGAATGGAGCCAGCGACTGGTGACTCTGACGAGGATGTCCGCATGTGAGGTTTTGTTGTACACGGTGTCACGTATCCTTCGCCTCTCTGTCAATGACACCAAAGACTGTTGGTGACCAGCCGGTGAATCCAGTAGTCGCAGGGGGAGGATGTGTGTGTGCGTGTGTATGTTTGTCTGTGTATTGTGTCCGTTGTCCGTGTCTCTGTCAGTGTGTCGATGTACTTAATTAAGCTCTATGTTAGTGTCTCCCCCCCCGCGTTTCCTCTCTGTAAGGTCTCATCCGGCGACAAATCTCGGAGGTCACCCTTTTTGGTGGCCTTCTTGCTGACGTTATCCCTAAGTGTTCATCGGTGCTGCAAAATTATTAGGTCGACAGGGTTTTTCAGGTATTGATGCAGGGTTCGGAATATACAGTAGAGGTTAGGCGCTGTGAGTCATTCCTCGCGTGTCAGCATAGCTCGTGCCGGGAACAGGCTCGGCACGGTTCGTCAAACAATTAATTGCTCAAAATGGAGACGAAGACTGTTGTCAGTATTCATTGTACATTTGTTAAGTGTAAGTAGGTCCCCGTACCGTCAGTCCCGTCCGTCCCGTCCCGGGTCGTGTCTGCATGTTACACCGTAGGTCCAGACGCCGTCTCCGGCCTGTGGACGAGTCGGCGATCTCACGTCTCCGAGTCCGTGTCCGTGTCTCGGCGCTGGTAGTGTTGGTTGCCTCCTGTCCCATCAGATGGGCGAGAGGCGAGCTGGTCTCCGCATTTGTGTAGTCGTGTCCTCGACTGTGGAGAGGCCGGGCCCTCGGGACCTCCTCGCCGCTCTGTAACTCGCTCGTGTATAGGTGTACATTATATCCGCTTGTGACTCTCTATTGTTAGCGTATCGATGTTGTCGTGCTGTGCTAAATTTTTTCAGATGATATTTTTGGAATGTTTATAAAAGTTTTGGCTGTGATTCGGACGCAATTTTGCAATTTTAATAGTAACTGTCCGCCGCCACCACGTTGGAAAGGAGCGAACGCGCTCACAGCGGCCCTCGCCACCTTGCCGTCAGGGTCGGCTGCGGTCCCCGTGAGCGCGTTCGCCGTTGAGAAGGGTAAATCTAATGTTTCTAAATGTCCCATGTCCTGATAGTCGGTGTGT
>DVQP01002005.1:0-13548 GCA_018231745.1 Danaus eresimus
GTGGTATCAGGTCCCAGGTTCTTTTCAAGTGCAGGAAAAGTTGTTTTTCTGTTATCAAATTTTGAGAAAAATTTACCATAGCTGTTCGTTGTAACATGTTCCTTGTGGGTTCAATAGGATTCATTTTGGGGGACTGAGCAGATCAGTCCATAACCCTAATTTCGTGTTCCCTAACTACAGTTGATACCAGCTCAGCCGTATGGGCACAGGCATTATCGTTCATGAGTCGGAATTTCTGCCTATTTGTACTCTGTGTGGGATAATTAAAGGTTTCACTACCTCATTGCGGTATTTCAGAGCATTCATGTTCCCTCCTATCCAAATGAGATAGATTCGTCCATCGATACGAATACCAGCCCTTATCATAATAGTGCCGCCTTGATATAAATGGACTTATTGAGGATGCTGGCTGGCTGGCTTCGTCTACCAGGAACTTGCCAACCCATAATCTTCGTGAATCCGGATGAAATCCAAACCGACACTCATCAGAAAAAAGCACCATGGACCAATGCTCGTCACTTAATGCGCAATGTTCTCGAGCCCACAATAGTTTCCGTCCGCGATTGCCCGCCGCACTATGGGAAAATCACGTATTTCTCGTCTCAAAACTTCGTTTCTCAGTTTTTTCAAAACTAAATGATCTGTAATTTTGCACAAATATTTCACGTATATAAGGTGTAATAGAAAAAAAGAATAATTTTGAATTTCTTTTTTATTAATTTGTTAAAAAAATAAAATTTTAAAATATATGTTTTAATGCCGTGTCAGAAAAGGTGCTCATATGCTCAATTTCTTTTTTTCTCCTTGTGTAAACTAAAGTATAAAGATTGCAAAACAACAAATATCTGGACATCGGTAAACAGCGGCAAACAGGTATTATAAAAAAGTTGGTGGTGAGATCGTAGCCTTTGAACCAATTGTCATAGCTGTTGTAATATTGGGTTCTCTCCTAGCGATATTTTGAAAAAAAAAACGGTCCTGTCTACGCGTAGTGATAGGATTTCTGCGACATTGCTGTAGCAAGATATCGTGACTAGAACCGGGAGATTACGTTTTGGCCGCTTTGTATAACCACACTTTGTATAGCGCCCGCTTCCAACATACCTACATCTCTAACTTGCTCTTCCCTTGTCAAATGTCAACATGACAACAATAAATGTAACACACGTTTAAAGTGGGAATATAGAAGAAAAGAAGAAAATGTCTAAAATTTATTCTTTCAAAACTTCATTGTTTTATTGTAACACGAACTAAGTTTTCGACGGCCAAATTCGAATAGTTGACGTTCTTTTGTTTCTAAAAGAGTTTTTTTTTTTTATTTTCAAAGAAATGGTGGAGAAGAAAATATTTTATACACAAACTTTTTTTATACAGTAAATTGTAAAGTGTTTTTAAGTTAAGAAATCTGTCATGTCCCTAGACAATGTTTATGTATATATACATATATTCATCAGCAAAACGATGAAAATTATATCCATTTATACAAGAATTTAAAATTTTAATAGGTAAATTAAAACATACTTACATTTCATACTATCATATTTTGAATGTACAGCAATAACGGGCTGGAACAACCGATTTTTTTTTAGAGTTTTATAGTCTTTGTTACTTCGGATTCCGGCAATCAGCTAGTGTTCCCTGAGAAAATTTACAATTTTTCTATCCCCTATATTCCACTCGTTATACAATGTACCCCATGTCATCTCATATTTTATTTTGGTCCTTATAATTAAAATAGTTTCTTTTACATCTATCTCATATATTTTTAACATGACAAAACTGGCTGCAGTTTTAACATTATTTTGTCTGTTATAATTTAACTAGTTTCTTCTTTAAGGCTTTCTTGGTCTTGGGCCTTAGTTATTGTTATTACAATCTTTAAATTTTCAGTTTTTGTTTACTTCAGTTTTAAAATATACTTGACTAATTTATTAATATGTTATCTTCCGCTAATATTTTGAAATAAGTTGTCCTTACATATTATGAGAAAGAAATGATTTATAAAAACACTAAAAGATTCAAATTAAAAAAATAATCAAAACAGAACATTTATATAAGTACTTAAATATTATATAAATAAACCTCCTAGTGAAATATTATTTCAATATAATTAATTAGCATTCCGTTTAAAAAAATATAACTGCTTTAAATCCGCAGAACGTGAAAAATTAAACGGCTTTATGTTTGCAATTTCAACGCTGTTATGTTTTTACCGGCAATAAAATATTTCAGTAATGCAATTATAGATACATGTGACGCCATTTTATACATAACCACAAATGTAAACGACAAAGATTGAATTTAAATAAATCTCATCTGAAATAATAATATTAAATGTGATCCTCACCTTTGGAGAAATTTGTGTTTTATTAACTTATATTTGAAAAACCTTTTTTTTTGACGCAGAGGAGACTCTTTTTACGAGATATTTGAAAAACCTGGAAAAATATATAACATCCTATAATATCACAAAGTGCCTTCGAATTTATATTATTGTATACTAATAATCCGCATACAGTGTGAAGACGGAAACAAGGGAAAAATAGATGGTCTGTCTTAGTCTGTCCAACTCTAGCGCTATCAAAATAAAGCTATTTTCCTTAGCTGTACATTTCAAAAGGTTAACCTCATCACCGAAACTATTCACCAGTTAACAAGAGTTTGTTATCAAGATCCTGGGCGGAATTATGATAAATAACGCTAATTTTTTCCATCTACGCATTGCAGTTAGCATCATTTACGACGTTCCTGCGTTCGATTTCAGATATAAAGGGCTTTTTACCTCAACAAATCTTTGCGGTTGGTTTTAGTGAAAACCAAAGCTACAGACAACATGTACATTGACCAACGATCCGGTGCCGTCTATAATGTCCGTCGAAATTGTTACCGAGTGTGTTTACTTAAGACAGGTGCTCTAACCAGGTAAGGACAACTTAACCATGGATTGGGTAGACATAACTTGAAAATCAATAAAAAGCTAAAGTCAGTAAAGCTAAGTTTTGTGGCATTAGGTAATTTGCCTATGTTGAATAATAAACTGGTTGCCGATGATGATAAGGCAAGTTATAACTTAATGGTATGTAAAGGTCAATATATCTACTTTGTTTGATTAATTTTTAATAAGATATTCATAAAAAAAAGTCTAGTCTAGAGCCTTAACCTTCAAGGGATATATTTTGCACATTTTGATAGCTATAGAATAAAAACTACTTACAAAATTTTATTTTACACTCTAAATGTAGTGTAATAAAATAAAATGTTTTTCTTTAGATTATCATGTATTTATGCGTAATGTATAACGTTGTGGTTTATTTATAAATTTATATAAATAATGTTCTTAGACACTATAATATTATAATAAAATGTAAATTTAACTGGATTATAAGGAAAATCCAAATATTAAAGATTAAAAAGCAAAGATTAATTGCTTTGTTTATTTTTTTTATATGGAAGTAATCTTTACCAGATATACGTATATTTTTTTATCGAAAGGATACTATCATCTTAAAGTAAACTAATTAGTGTACGGCTGGCGTTGTTTCAAGCAAATTGATTTAGTTTCGATAACTTCTTCGTCTACTGAATGTAATTTTTGAATTTATTAACATAAGAAAACACAACATTGTTTCAATGCAAACAACGTAATTTTCAATCGGTTATAATAATGTAATTATGTTCCTGTATAAAAAAGTAAAGCAATTTTGTAAACATGTGTTTGTGTAATTATTAAATTTCAACAAAAAACTTAAAACGAATTTCTTCGATTTTTCCCTTACAAAAACAAGCATTAAATTAATTAGCGTACATAATGAGTTCTAAGACTATCGCGAGTTTTATTCATTTAAAAAATTTGTGTACATTTTATTACAAATCTTTTCCATATCAAAGTTTTTCAAACCAATGTGTTCAAGGATTCGGTTGATTAAAGTGTAGGTGCTTTACAATACGTAGTACCAGTTTAACAAGAAATTCTCACTTTAAAATCCTAAATTATTCCTAATGTCACATAAACAGTATGTAAGAAAACAATACAAATAATATGGAAATGGACAATAGTAATAGAGCCCAAAGTTATAGAAAAAAAATATAATTATTTTAAGTAATGAAAAGTATTTCATTCGGAACACAAAAAAATGTAATAGGAATTAATGTTGTGGTATATTATTTTTAAATAAATAAGTGTGAATTCTTTTTATTTGATGTATAAAAAACATTATCATATTTACATCTAAAAATCAAAGCTTAGTTTATAATGATGCAAAAATATTGCAATAATGTAACTGCTATCATACGTAAGGCTTCGTCCACAAGACTCGATCGAACTCCAATTCATTTCTCATTTCCGCAGCATATCCACGAGCTGAGAAGCTCATTGTATCTTCAAGACGTGATTTATTTCATATTTATTTTGAACCCTCCTTAAAATATATTTTTGGACGTAAAAAAACAAAGAAAGTTTCTTTACAAATTTTAATATTTAAAATTATGACTAATAACATGTTAACTGTAACTAATTAGATTATTATCTTTTCATTATTTAAACTCTGAAATTCTGTTTTAATAACACCTGTTAAAAGTTTTATATACAGAACGCACATACAAATCGGACAGTGAAAAATGAAAATATTGAACTTTCAAGGCAAAAAAATATTCAAGAATATATCACGATTATTATTTTTTTTCATATTTAATCAAAACATTAAATCATTATGTCGATGTATGTTATATATAAAATGCAGATACTGATCAACTTGGGTATTATGAAATATCAAACTACGCTCATAAAGAGATAATGTTGGTTTAAGTAATGTACAAGCTTATTTTAACAATGCATGAGAAAGTTGCCTGAATAATTTTCGATAAGCATTTGTAGAACAATGCATCAGCGAACTGCATGGATTTCCAGAGAGCAATAATGCGTTGTTTGGTGAATCTCAGTTATCAAAACGTAATTTCGATCATTTTGGTGGGCTTTATAACTTCATCGTCATTAAAAGGCTTAATAGTTATTATTAATATTCGACAAAAATGTATCAGTAAAACCATACTGACTTATATTTTATAATTAATTTAGAAAATTGTATTAATAATCAATGAAATGTACTAAAAATGAACGTAATACATATATTATCTGGTCTTTTCGAACAGCTTATAATATCTTTTAATTCACATTTCTAATTTGAATCATATGTATACCAAAAAAAATGTGAATCTTTTAAGATAAATGTACTTAAAAAAGCGTGCGATAAAATAATAATATCTTAAAAACTTTCATATATGTTTGTGACATGACAGTGTACAAATATTACATATTTCACAAAATCTTTATTTTGAATTTCATTTATCTGATTGTATTTAACATAAACAAAGTCACTTTGACATATTGCTTTGAATAAATCTTTGCAGTAATTCATTTCTTTGAATAGTCAACAATAATTGAATATTCATGCGTTTCTTTTGAGGTTACCGAATAATAAACACTGTTTTTGTTATGTGGTAGTTAAATGTTCTGAAATACTTCGAGTGCAGTTAATAATTGATAACGAATTCATATCATAATTTGCTTTCCACATTTGCTTCAATAAAAATGTATATTAGTCTTAAATAAATACATATTTGTGAGTTTTCAGTTATGTTTTCTGATTCAATTTCATTGATTTTTAACTTATTTCAACTTTTCATAATCATATTCTTTTAGTTCTTTATACGTTATACTATTATGTTAATTTAATTTTTCTTTTACACTTCGAACAAAAAAAAATGGTTGCGTAGAAGCAGTTGTATTCGACATATATGTTACTGAATTTCGTTTTAATTTATTATAAAACGTTAAGTTTATATAGATAAATACAAAGTTTCTTTTTAAGGATCTACTAAACTGTTTCTTTTTAATTTCAATATACTTTATTATTGGCTTAGATATTGAAAATAAATAAAATATATCAAATTATGATTCTTAATTACAAAATTTTGAATATTGATACTTAGAAATCAAAGCCTTATACATAACTTGAGCTTGTACGAACTCAAACAAGAAATATTCAGTTAAATCAATACATTGCAACTGAATCAATATAATGAGATTTCTTTTTTCAAACTTATATTAAGAAAAAGAGCTCTTTATTTTATTAGAAATAAGAAATTTTAAAGTACATACAAAATATTACTTAATTATATCTATTATAAGGGATATAAATCATAAATATTAAAGTGCTAATTATGGTAAAACGAGTAAATTTTACGAAATATAAGCTTTCCACAGTGAATTTATTGATGCATTTTAAATCATCAATACCGACTGACTTAGCCGAACTCGTAGCAGGCTTATAGTAAACTACGCTACCAAAGCAGCCAATGCAGATATCTATTACATTTTTTAAAAATTTCTAATAATATTCAATGTAATATTCGACGTGACGTCTAAACAGGATGTTGCGATTAGCTATCTTTAACTGCGTTACCTTATGAATCTGTAAAACAAAATCATAAAAACGTAACGTTGGATAAAAAAATATTAATCAATTTATACCAGTTATATTTATGTTATTTAATTTACATATAATCATAATATTTATTGGAGAAAATGTTGGAAGTAAATGTATCTATTGATAATTTTCATATAAAGTACGAGAGGAGAGAGATGCATAAATATTGTAAGAAACTATTCACCGGAATTAAAAAAAATAAACAGAATATAACCGTCTGATCCTGGTAAAGGCAATGAATATACAAAATCTGCAACACGTCTTTCTAACTAAGGCTCACATGGAAAAAAGATAATCCAATACTTTACTGCATTCCTTTTAAGCTTCGTACCGCAACAACTTCGATGACAATATCTGGTTATGAAATTCCACAATGTAGAGATCTTACCGCATGTGTGGTATAAATTATTGAGAGGATTTCAATATTGGGAATTACTTGGGTGGGGATGTTTCAGTACAACATGTGGTTATAGTTTGTGACGAAGCATTGTGTGATAAAATATTAATTATATTTTGAAGATGATCTAGAATTATTATTTTAATATAAAATATATATCAGCAGAGATCAAAGAACATACGATGAAAAAAATGCATTCAAATACTGCTCAGACTTCCATCCTAGTCACGAAATTCCATTTACGATTTAGTTACAATTAATCTCACATGACATTTTTTTTTTCTTATTTTATCATTGGTTTTATTTATTCTTAAATACCTTAACCTTTAATTACGTGAAGTTGTTACTGCAGCTGTGAACTGCCTTTGGGATTATAGAAATTCGGAAAGCAAAAGAAAGAATAATAAGATGGACGGAATCTGGGGGCTTAAGGCTTTAAGCAGTGTCACTTATGTTACGACATGCTGTTACAATAGCTACTTCGGCTTAGACCGAAATGTTTAAGAAGTTTACTGCAATCTGCAAAATGGTCTGTAATATAATAATTATGTGCAATATATTTCGTTCTATTTTAACGTATTAAAAAGTTGTATTAAGCTATCAATGTAATTTGAATTTTTATTATAAATTTAATTAAAATTTATTTAAAGTGTAATGTAGAATATTTTTAAAATTCTATTTGATAAATATAAAATTAAAAAAAATAATAATTACGAAGATCCTTATTTGAGTTTTTAATGCAATATATAAGATAATATTTTTACTATTAATTTTTTATTTTGTCTTTCAGTTTTTAGAACTATTTTAAAATATTGATAACTTTCTTAGTATATAAATATGAAGGTTTCATAAAATTCACAACAATTCCTTTAAGATATTCAGCTTTTGTAAAAAAGAGAATATGATAATATACAAATAAAAATTTTATTATTAAATTATTTATCAGCGATCTAAAGTCAGAGAAAGAGGGAGGAAGACGCTTGAGTGTAACAAACGGCTTACCTCGATTTCCGGTAGGACTTTAAATTCCATAGAAAAATTGAATTGGCAAAATTGTGGGTAATAAATACATTTTATTGAATTCGCACTTTTCACGATAGCCACGATTTTTTTACATGCTTTCCCAAAATGATCCTTTACACATTTAAAAATATTATTTCTAATATGAACTTATAAATTTCATATTTCAAATTATTACTTATGAGACAACTGTGAGATATGTTATTCCATCATATTGTTAAACTTAGTCATAAATCGATTATTTTAACTTTGCTGCCAAATTAACTTTGGAATACCAAATAAAAAAATAACAAAAGTTTAAACAAAGATGAAATGAAGTTTGAAATTTATTTAAATCATTTCTATTTTTGACGCACCGATCATCTTATCTAAAGGTTTAGTTTCATTTACATTTTAGCATTTGAAATATTATTTTACATAGATTTTGTTAATTTTAGATATTTATTGTAATAGCCATCAAGTCGATTTCTTTAATATTCTATTTTGAATAAAACAAATTAAGGGGATGATATTCATCAGCTTGATTGCAATTCATATCAAGTTTTAGATAATTGTAAATATTTCATGTTAATATGTAAATATTTCATTGTAAAAAGGCTTATATTTTGTTAATATTTTTTGCTAAGTAAGTATTTTACTAAGTATTCTAGTATCTATCAATTCAAGAAATTATTAGATCATTTGACTACCTAAATTCTGAATGAGAGAAAGGGAACGGCAAACAAACTAAGTTGTTTGAGGTATTAATGATCATTATATAAATTTTATAAGAAATTTAGATTTTTATGGAATTGAAATTTCTAATCCTCAAGGTATCAAAGTTGTTTGTTTTTAAAATATTTTTCATGTTTGATTTTTAAAATTATATTGCATTAGAAAAGATAAAATCCTTCTACTGATTGTTACGTACCACAATAATTTCGACGACATGATATAGTTTACAACAATGTTCATTTCTGTGTGAAACTATTAAGAACAGTTTGAAATCACATTTGCTTTGTATTGCATAATATCGCAACTGAATCATTTCATTAATTATAACTGATATCTAATTAACCCTATGTTGCCAAATTGAAAGGCTATGTATGTTTGACTCCCAGAAATTTATCAAATTAACCTCATAGTGCTTGATTTTATGTCTCTTTTTCCCACGACGAATAGATAACCCAGTAGGTAGGGCCAAATATTTTTTTACAATATTTTCTACTTATTTGTTATATTTTTCTTTATAATTGAGAGATTTTTCTTCCCGTACCTAACCGTACACTGTTACCAAGGTTTAAGATGATAGTTTTTATAGCAACCCCATAAAACTAACCTTCACGTTAAATACCATGTACAGACAAAACTCAAATTTTATTGTGGACCATGTAGAACACATTACAAGAAAATGATTACTTTGCTTGTAAAATATTCTTGCACTGCAAAATGAGTTTGAGGTTGAAGCACTTCTAAGAGGTAGAGCCTAGCTGTGATCAAGTTACTGCAGCACGAACATGGACTAGCTCGACCGGGAAATTATCACCCTCTCACAGAAGATCGGCCTGAAGTATGTATTAACGGCTGTGTTTTTGAGAAAATCGGTTGCCCTTTCCCTTTTCATACCCTTTCCTACCCCTTTCCCTTTACCTCTATTTCCCACTTCTCCCCCTCCTTTTTCCCTTATCAAGGGTGGCAAAGCAACCGCAAAATTATGTTGCGGTTATCCATGGGTGACGGTACTACCTATATCACCGACGCCGTTTGCTCGTTTGCCCCCTTTGCTTAAAAAAATAAAATGGAAACATCCATCACTCTAAACTTATAGATATTACTGCAGCGTTAAGCTTGACGCCTTTTGCATTTTTCTTTTCAACCTGCAAAGCTTTACCAATTTTGAGAAAAGAACTTTCTGGTCTTATTGCACTATTGCAAGGTCAGCGGCAACTGATCACAATTTAAATAAAACTTTGTTTTTCCGACTAAAATACAATCAAGAAATCATTAACAGTCGGATATGTTTTACATTATTTTTACGTTACGATTAGTTTTATGTAACTATGGTCACGGGTAGACAAAATTAAAGTATCTTGTTTTTTTTTTTTTTTGTATCTATTACATATTTTTACGTCTTTAAAAATTCTTCTGGATGTGAATACGCTAATAGCATCATGATCTACTCTCGTTGAAGTGGTCATTGACATAAGATTTTAAATTTATAAAATTGCGCTACAGCGCTACAGGCATTGTCAGCGCCATAGTAGGGATGGACGCTCTGTTGGGCCTGTGCATGAAACTCAAGTGTGAAGAGCAAAGGTTGCAACCGTACTTGAGGTGCCTTTAAAACACCGGAGTGTACTAAAAAATGCCAACATCGGTAGGAGTAGTATAAAATCTGTCGTCTACATAGTAACTACCCACCACCAAGAGACAAGTGTGAAGCAATTTGTCGTAGTCCAATATAATATCTAATGAAACCACATGGAGGAAAAGTCTGAACAGTCACCTTCAAATTTAAATTCCTTATGTCAAGATTCTCTTTGGTTGGGCGCTTCGTTATAGAGAGAAATATGAATGAATACGGGAATAATAGACACGGGTGTTTCGGTGCGCTCTCGAAATAAGTAGGAAGCCTCATTAGTAGGATAGCCCACGACGAAAGCCTGTACTGGGTAGATCTTGGTACCTCCACAATCTCCAAATCAAAACCCACAGATACGACGAAATGTCTCTCGATTAAAATGATTACAAAACAAAAAAATACTGGTTTTAAAATGGAGGCCTTTCTACAATAGGTCTCTGAAGGGAGTATGTTTTAATTTAAGAAAAAACATAAAAAGATACAGCAATGCGAGTTTATCTCAAACATGTCTCATTATTTATTAAGCTAAAAACAAACTAAATCAATTTCCGCAGTAACAGATTATTTTTAAAAGTTACTGTA
Organism: Danaus eresimus; assembly: GCA_018231745.1. NCBI lineage: Eukaryota > Metazoa > Arthropoda > Insecta > Lepidoptera > Nymphalidae > Danaus > Danaus eresimus. The sequence continues at coordinate 10,826 of DVQP01002005.1, forward strand.
AATAACCATCGAAAAAATATGTTCCTTAAGTATTACATACAAATTTTGCACTTCCCATTAAAAACGTGAGTGTGTAAAAAATAACTGGATGTTACTCGCTATCTTTAGCATCCTTCAAAATGAGATAGATATATATAATAATAGCAAGCAATTTTCTCTACTTTATTCGAATTCTTTTAGAACCCACCTAAAATTGGTTTTTAAATGAATTCATTTTTTACATTTCAATCGTCGTCTCTAATTTTTAGGAGGCGTTTATTCTGTTATTAATGTGATAAATAAAAAGAACTTGAATATTACATCGTAAAAGTCACTAAAGCTTCAAATATAAGAAGATAACTAAATATTATATTCTTTCTGATTGAATGATTTTCTGTTCAATTTTTTTATATGTTCTATTGAAAATACAATTTCTCTAAATTACATACTTAACTTCACATTTAGATTTGATTAGATGTTCCCTTATATGATGGTTTGTATGATATATAGTTTAAAAAATATGGTATTATTATTTCAAAACAAGATTTTTTCCGTTACAATGCTTTTATAAAAATTTCAAGTCAAAACTCTTAATGAGGCTTATAATTTAATTCATAAAAATATAAGCACAGTAATCAATTAGCGAAGGAATTCAAAATTCAATCAGTCAAAGGAATAAGACTAATTAGTTATTGAATGATACGTACTCATTGTGTATGTACATCAAACGGAGCCAAAGTACTCTCTAAGCTGAAGTGGTTTCAAACAGAGAAACTGGAGAGATTTTTTTCAAAACTCTGGAATAGGCATCTATTTATATTAACATTAATTTATAATTTACGCGTTAAATTTATATATATTTTTTTACATACATATATCATATATTGTGCATAATATATATAAATATATTATTTTTATGGGGTATATGTACGAAGGCTATTTAATTTTATATTTTTTTATGAAAATCAAAAATATCATGAGCTATACAAAAATGAAATAGGAATTATAATTTTTTTTAACAACAAATCCACATGCCAACTGTTTGTTAATTAATAGTTTTTTCTATGAAGATAATAAAGTCTCATATATATATATATATATATTTATAACTGACAAATTATCAAAACTTTAGAAAGCTAACATAAGTTGAGGCTATTAAAATTATATGCAAAACTTCAATAATTTTATTTTATAGTTCTAGAGTCGGTGCCAAGTAAATACTACAAAAACCTTTTTTTTTTTGATAACGCAGAGGAAACTCTTTCTACGAGCCGTCTTCCCAGCCTTGGTAAGGGGCCGGAGAGGATGTGTGAAACTCGGCCTGGGCAAGCTACCATACTCACTAAAACCAATGCGAAAGCCATCGGCCGCTATGTTGGTGCATCCCGGATCTGTCAGCGACAGGGTACACCAGTGACTGGCCGGTCCTGGCTCAGACCGGTCTTACTCCCTCGGTGTATGGGGCGATCCCGGCAATTAGGATCGCCCCGACGACGCCAGGCTTTCACTGGAGCCGGGTTACCAGCCCGACCCCAGCCCGGAGAACAGGGGCGTTATTGGAGGCCTAGATATCGCCTCCATCGCACCCCTGTACGTCGCCTGCGGAGGGAGGGAGCATCGACCGCACCCTCCCTTTCCCGCTTAGATGCCTCCTTCGTGGACATGAAGGTCTCACAGAAGGACGACACCGCCAACCAGGACCTGTCACTCTCGAGCATCTCCGCCACGATACTCGAAAGCGACAAGTCCACTCCGCCGAGCGCTGCCACGAGATTTTGGCGCTGCGTAGCCCATCTCGGGCACACCTCGAGGGTGTGCTAGGCCGAGTCCACCGCCGAACCGCACTCGTGACAGCCTTCACTCGGCTTTCTCCTTGCTGTCCGACACAAGTAATCACCGAAGCACCCGTGCCCGGTAAAGACCGGTGTCAGACGGAAGGTGAGGGGTTTGCGTTTTCGACTCAACCAACGCTCTAGAACCAGATGGAGCGCAGCCGTTTACCATACAGCTGTCCCGCCAGGTCCTCCCTCCACTCCCGCATAAGACGCGACTCCCCCTGCCGGTGAACCGCCCGGATCTCCTCCGACGAAGGGTTCTCTCCGAGAGCCCTCCTACCCGAGACGTAGGAGAACACTTTGGCAAGAACCGACGCTACAAGATCCCAAGGCGGATCGCCGGCAAGAGCTGTATAGGAGACCGGCATAGGACACCGTACCTCCTGACCACCCTCACCGCAGAAGCCCTTTGCGCAGAGCGCAACAGGGCTTTGATCCCTCGGCTCATCGGGTGGTCAGCCCAAATGGGAGCACCGTACGTGGCCATAATCCGACAGACCCCAGAGTATAGCCTCCTGCAAGCTGCGCTGGGTCCTCCGAGGTATGGGAGAAGTTTTGCTAGCGCACCTGCCGTCCTCAAGACCTTCGGCCCCAACTCTTTGAAATGGGGCACGAAGGTCCACCCTCCGTCAAGAGTGAGCCCCAGATATTTCATGGTGGGACTCACCCTGACCCTCCTTCCTCCTAGGAGGAGGGTGGCACCCGGTGGGGGTCCTTTCCTCCCAATCCCGCGGAAGAGGAGGGCTTCGGTCTTCTCAATTCTGACCCGAAGCCCTAATCTCTATATGCGGCTGATCACGAGGTAAGTTCCGACCTCGGCCAGCCGCGCTGCCTCCTTGTAGCTTCTTCCCCAAGATAAGACGAGGGAGTCATCGCTGTAACAAATGACACCCATTCCGGGGTCTCCTC
>DVQP01002006.1:0-13545 GCA_018231745.1 Danaus eresimus
CCACGTCACCAGCCCATGACCCGACGACTGACCTACACGACACGACCGACACGACATTCACACGACCACACCGCTAAGCCTCTTATCACGTCTCTATTGTTTTCTTTCCTCTCAACCGATCAGAACTTTCGCATTCAATTAATAACAGCCGTCTTCATCATATCAGACGGTCATCCCGGACACGATGGATTCTATAATTATTTTAAATATTCTTTCAAATCAGAGATAGTAATTTAGAAATATACGATTATATTCATAACACTGTTACCTGTTCTTGTTAATTGGAACACTGATATAACATACCGGTCTGTGCGCTATGTTCATGTAGCGGATAGTTAGCAAGTTCGTAGGGAAGGAGAATTGATGGCATCGCACGCTTCTATGACTCGGGATTGGTTTGGCTTCCATATTAAATAATAAATAGCGAGAAGAACACTCAGACGGGTTTTAGCTTGAATAACAATATACTAAACAGCACTGCTATGTAACTGTTATGATAATAACCGCTAGAAAATAAACGGATTTAATACAAGTCCGATTAAAACAAAACATCTGTCATATGTTGAATATTTTGTGTCGTCGCATGTCACAACAGTGAAGATCAAGTATTTTTGTTCAAATTTAATCGACATACAAGTCCTTTAAATTTCGTGATAATTTTATATTAATATAATACTATTTTATTAGTCGTATGTTATTTAAGGAATGTTACTTCAGAATGATAAGTTAAATCTACATCTCAGAAGTAATCTGTTATAAATTTAATTTGTGAGTGGTGTACCACTAGGCCAGTGCTGTACGAATGTTCGTTTACGACATTACACTCTGTTTTACAATTTACAACGCAAGGAGCAATTTCTCAACGAATAATATATTTTATTAGACGGCCGTTAAAACGACGGGGCGTTGTTTACGATACGCATTATATTAAGCAGATATTATTATTATTATTAATATACGCTGTGGTGTCTGATTGATGATTTACAAAAATAATATATATATATATGTGTGTGTGAGATGTAATAAATAGCAAAACTCAACGACGTTTATAAACACGTACACGACATACAGGTTTTAAAAATTATGTCAAACAGAAAATTTGTACTCGTTTTTTTTTAATTCATTAAATTCTTTATTTTATTAAAACGCAACGGTAGATGTAAACAACCGATATATACATACATATATATAATAAATTGTTTGTATAATTTTGTAATAGTGAATTAACTCATTAATACAATATCGAGTATTGCATTGGACTATCAGTTTTGTCTTAAAGATACAAATGAAGTCATTATATTTAAAATGTGGTATCAGGCCAGTTGGTAACTACTGTAGAGCTAGCGAACAATAACAATGATTACGCTATTGGGTTATATATCATCAGGTTCGGATCGAATTATTTCTAATATATATTTTTTCTAAAGAGAACAGCTAATTCGACACTGTCACTTGATATAGTTTATGGGTGTATGAGCCGTGGGGCTGAGCTCTTATGGTTAGACGAGGCGATCGGCTCGAGGAAATGGAGCGTACGTGACGCTGTGATTGGATTTAAATCGTGTTACGATCAAATGCAACGCTGATGCATCGATATCAAAGCATGAACGTATCATGTACGGTACAACACTACCGATGGGATCTATCATACGGATAACATATTCACAGCTTATGTTGTATCTTATATACAGCGTGGAAAAGATTTTTATTTGTGTATAGTTACAAATAAAATTGTGGCAAGAAGGCGTAGCGGAGATGATAAATGATAGTCAAGGGCCATTTAGTGTGATCGTAAGTAACGGATTGGAGATAAAATTTTCTTTTAGAATTTATATTTACAAGACTACTTTCCTGTATTTTGTTATAATGACGTATTTAATCAAGTTTATTAAAGGAATAATTCAAAAATCTGTCATATTGTGATTGTGAATATTCAAATGTTTGCAACCAAAAGAAGATTTTGATCTCATTAACCTTGAGATCATTTTTAATGTATTAATTAAAGACAAGTTATCATATCTCATTTGTAAATATGTCCACTGTAACGACAGATAAGTAGCGACGTCTTGGACTCCCTGTTTGTTTATTCCCAAATAGTTCGTCTCAATTATATAACTTTAACGATTAATGGTATTGAATAAGACAAGGTTCCGAGTATTGTAACAGCGCGTCATCATATATCCGTGAGGATACACTGTGAGTACGCGGTTACTGTCAAGAATTACAATGACTTCCTTACAACAATACCACGACCACTGGAACTATCGTCTATTATATACGTACATGTATATAATGTACTTCTCAAACGAAACCGGAAGGTCTTAGTTACAACGCTCTAGGCAGCACCTGCTGGCGATACTGAAACCGAACTCGAAATCATTACAATGAGAAGTCACCGAAACTGATTTAATGTTTAGAATAAATGTTTGACACGAATGGAAACGATTTATATGTACGGTATGGAATAGTAATGCACTTGCAATGACTGGACTGTTGTTAAAATACATGACAGAAAGAACATAAGGCAAAAGAAAGATTAACTTCACAAATGTATCATTGATATTAGAGAGAAACAGAGGCTCACGTGTCTTACAACGCTATTTCTACAAATCCATTATTGGTATTGTATGGAAAATAGTTGGTAACTTTTTTACAATGTCCTTTGCAATTCAGCACTTTAGGCAGTCTGAATTGTCATTGCCATACCTACTGCGGGAGTATAGATTTATATCTCTAATATATTTCGATGATTGAATATGTGAAGTAGGTATACATGTATGACGAGGGTAGTTATAAAAAATGTGCCAATGTTAACGTTGAAAAAACCATTGGTTTAGGGCTGGCGTCCAAAAAAAATCAACCGTCTCCATCTAATTCACAAATCTCCCCTAAGCTTGAGAGCGACATTCATTGTTACGGTTGAACAAAAAAGATTTTGGTTGCGCCGGAGACGTATTTTTTTTTGCGATAAAGCAAAAAAAGCGCCTAAAACATGTAACGTTCTGGCGTTGCTTACCAATGGCAACGAGCCCATGGCAATGGATCGGGAAACGATCGCCACGGGAGCGACGTTCATGCATGGTGTTTTAGGCTCCGGGATAATCACCTCGGTCGATGGCGTAACATCACTTTTCATCTCCCAAGCAACGCGGTCAGCTGGTACCACCAGTACGTCGAGCACTGCACATCCTCGCCATCACACACTCACACACACACACAGGCACACTATCGATCACACACTGTTGTACACTGATATCACATATACACAGCACTACTACGCGGGACGAGCAGCGTGCTCTATGAACGCCGATGCATTGGCGGCAGTGCGCCGCTGTCCCGGGCGCGCAACAGCTGACGGGAGGCGCACTCCCTTCGCCCCGCGGACCGCTCCTCACCCCCTCGCTACCCCGGTGTCCCCCACTTGCCTCACCCCCCCGCGGAGCTGGTGCGTGCGCCACACCCCCCGCCTCGTCCCTCACCCCACCTCTAATCCATTATTTACGGACGGACGACCGGTTTCAGGCGCGTTCGCTGTACCCGCCGCTTCACGATCGTTCAAATTTAATGCCCTTCCTATGTCCGGCCTCTAATGCGATAAGATTACTTACGCTGAGCCTTGCGACTTCGGATGTTCCAAGCGATCCTTACAACCTCTGTTCATTTGAACGCGATCATTTATAATCCTAATCACAATCCTCTGGTCGGCTTCACACACGTATAATTCATTTCGGTGGTCCTTTTATGTCCCTCGGTAAGTTGATGTGCATGACAGGCCCCTAGAGTGAACGACCCTTAGGCAGGCATCGACTGACACTGAAAGCACTAAAACAACTATATACGATCGTGGAATATCTGTTGTAAGCCACAGGCAGAGGCACAGACGAGTTGTAAATCATCAACAAATCATAAAAGCACAATAAACATAAAATGTGGAAAGGAATACGAGTAATTATTTGTGGTGTTTTTAATGCGCGTGTATAGAGTTACAAGTTTTAACAGAGGATCCACCAACCACCCTCATACATTAAAACAAACGAAAAGCTTTCACACAACTAAACAACAATCACTGTTCTCTTTAAATCAACAGCTTATCTCTCACATTTATCTACGTTCCAAGAAAGTATCAAAAATTATGATATGGTAATTCTCAGAAAATAAAAACACTTTTTAATCCGGGCATCTTAAGAGACTAAGTAATTCACAGAAATGCTCATTTGTAATGAATTTTCTATTACCAGGATTAATGATCAATCACATGTAGACAAGATTTGACAATATATTCGGTACAAAGAGGGCAATCTGAATTACTTGATTTCAAGAACTGAATACAAAATTGAAGGAAGAAATATCTTTCGAAATATATAACGTTCTTTTAAAATTAAACAAAAACATCAGATATCACACTGTTACTATATTAAAACTCTCCATCAGAGAATATAAATTTTAGCTGAACAGAAAATATAGATAATATGCCGTTGATAAATTTATTATGTACAAGGTTTTTGTTTTTGGGAATTCAATACTACGTCAATTATAATTATTGTATAAATCGATCCGGGGAGCACGATATGTCAAAACCATAACCAGATCAAGGCATATGTACATCGGTAAGGAGAAACAACGTTCGGGGACCACCACAGAGCTCTGCATCCGTCTCAGAAGGATCACGTTCTAATTATTTTTAGTCATTAGATACAGTGTGATGTAAGGCTGATCACGCACCACCTCCGTCAGGTCGGTCCGAGGGACGAGGGTGGACGGTAGACGGTAGTGTCTCATTACGACGTTCCCGGTAATATTATTACCGGTCGAACGAGCCCTGAGATGCCTACCCTGAGATCCACTTTCGGACAGCCATAGAAATCACGTAGTTCGCGGAACTTTGTTACCTGTGGTGCGACAGAGCACCGCGCCAAGGTGAACGCTCGGCCCAAGGACGACCCGGCCCGGCCTGGAGGGCGGGGGAGGGGAGGGTGTAGTCACGGGGCCGGGGCCCCCTTGCATCTCAGCCGTGCCCGAGTAAAAACGCTTCAAACCTTCGAGGACGGGCGTTGCAACCCAGCAAAAAAGGGCCCGACGGAATAAATAGAAAACGGCTCAAAAAATAAGAGACACACAAATAACAGACAGGGGTCTCGAATAACAGAACTAGTTGCGTACCAGTGGAGTCGACCGTCAAAAAATATGAACATTTCGCTTGTCACCTGCGCCTACGCAGACGAGTCGCGGGACACACGCTCTGCGACGACGTTCATATGATGTAATAATATAACATTGTAGAGAAAAACAGCTAACCGAAGAAGAAACCGGCCCCGACGACAACCCGCCGCTAATCACTTCACATTATATGCTATTATTACACTTATAAGCCTAGGACACGACATACGGTGATGGTTATTAAATTTCACTCACAGAAAATGTTAATAATACTTAATTTATAAACCGGCTCCCTACCTATATTTAAAAACTTCGCTGGACAATAGCAATTGTATTGAATATTAGATATTCAAAGCAAAATATTATGATCGAGACAGGTGAGCGTCGTAGGTATCTCTGCTTATTTATAACAATCGTAATGAAGAATTGCAATTACAATTTTTTTTCCTTTCTTCGGAAACAATAGCATAGCTTTCATGATTTGGAATCATTCTATTGCCTGTTATATCACCGTTTATAAATAGAATCTGATGGAGTCAGTGGTCGGTGTGGAAGCAAGGAGCCCTCGCGTCCTGTGCCTCTCTAGCGTTACAAACAAGGAGCGAGAGAGAAAGAGACGAGCTAGTGTTACAGTTAAGCAGGAACTCTATTTATATGCAAATACATCCTCATAGTCGACACCTGTTTGCGTATTCTCAGCACTCGCCTCGTTGGCTTGTGGCGACTCCGTCTCCGATATCTTTTAGATTATGCTTTACAAAATCGTCTTTAACGGGCTGGCTGACCTGCGCGGTTGGGATTGGAAACCTTGATCCCATAAATTGTAAGAAAATCATAATCCATCAAAAAAATTTAATCAATTCATTTAGTTTTTGCGATTGTCAAAATTTATTTTATTTTTTTATTAATAAATTTGGCCTGAATATTTTTCTACTATTATGATTATATATTTGCATATAGTTCTATTATTTAAAGTGTACCTATAGTTTTTGATTATAATGTAGGTAGTATAAGTGTGAGTATCACATGTCATTATGTACATACGTAAGGAATGTTTCTACCACGACCTCTATAATCCCTGTGTTATATAACTTTTGACCTCAAGGCTATCCTGGCAGAAATCGCCTTTGAAGGACAAAGCCGCGTCCGTGGCTGTTGTTTCTATTATTATATAATTGTTTTCTTCACTTTGAAAATTTTTCTCGTAATATGAACAATAAGTACTGAGTAAGAAAAAGTTTTTCGCGCTGAGTTGACCTGTGACTCGGTCCTTAACATAAATATCATTTTCAACCATAATATATTTTAAAATTAAAAATTTTAGTCCATTTCAGAGTACTGTTTACGCTATACAACAAAAGGGCAATCGTTTGTTGAAACATAATATATGAAATTACTGATTCTCTCAGAGCGATCACCGCTTCACCTCCGAATAACTCAAGGTCGGATGAGGATTGGTAATAATTTGAAGGACCGTCACAGATTCCTTAGATTCTGTTTAAGTAATAGCTATGCGTAACAACTAATAATAATTTCAAAATAGGCGAATACAAGACCCGGGAACATATTTTGTTGAGTTTAATAATTCACAAACCCGAATATTATGCTTAGTGTATTTTTTCACAGTAACTTTTCGCCGATCCCTGGTTGGAGGAATAAAGAAAAGAATTAGGAAGTTTGCATCGTTCATTTATCATGAGAGTCGGACAGGGAGTGGGGAGTTGAAAGTATTTCTGTGTACGTCTGCCAGGCCATGTATTATAGTGGCTTATTATTATAAAACATTATGTAACATTCTGGACATGTATATAGTAGTGATTCTTAGAATATCACTTTACTTTAACAAAGGATCATCTACTTGAAGTAAGTAAGTGAGCTTACTGTGTATTTAATATTTAGGATAAGATGTCAATGATAAGATCCGAAGCTCACCGGCGACGGAACACCACCAGTCATATGTAAATCTGATTCTGTTACAAGTTCAGCCGCTATACGTCATTGAGACATTCTATCGATGTAAAAAACACAGTGTCTCAGTATTCAGCTGGTTGCTGAGAGTGCGTCGGCCCGACCGTCCTTCCATGTCCTTCTGAGCGACGTCTTTGCTAACATAATAACCATTTCTTGGAAAACTTACGTTATTTATACACTAATAAACGAAAAGTGTTACTTTCATTACCGAGTAATAATATTGAACTGCTATTAGAAATAAACATGTGTAATTAAATAATGATAAATAAAAAATGATTAAACCCAGCAATCACTATACATGATGAGATGTCGTTTGTTTGCAAATGATCAATTATTTTTGCACAGACAATTAAATCTAAAATCATTAATTATAACAGATTCCATCAATGCAAAGTTAATGACCTCTGTTTTATTATTCGTAATTACCTTTAAGACCGAAAATAATTAAAAATTGTCGATCTCAACCGGTTGCGCCCAGTTAATAATAATATAAAGAGTCAGAGATATTTAATATACAACAAAAAGTAATCGTGTTTTTTTAATTATCACCAACATTTTGAAATGCTAAAAAATTCAATCGGAACACCTTCAGGATACCGGGTTCTTTAGGAATCCATCTTCGTGAAGTTATAATAAAAGTTGGTGCTTTGATGTCAGTAGCCAGATTCCGTGAGGGGTGGTGGTGGTGGTGGTGGTGGTACTTCCTTAACATCGCATCTCAAAGTCAGGAGGGAGGCGCCACTGATCTGGATTGTGACGCCTCTCTCGCTCTGACCTACTAACTCGCACCCGTCTTCGTACCCCGTAGATAGCTTTCCTCGCTCCTTTTGGAATATTTATGCGACAGGAACCTTTATAGCGATTAGAATGTCATTTCTTTGAAATATTGATGGCTTTAGTAGCTTATTTCGCACTTTCTATATAAGACATTGCATATTTTACAACCTGTATACGTTGGCGAGAAATTGAAAAGGGATAAAATGGAATTTCCTTAAGTGTTTGGAGTAAATAAAAGAGTTAAAATTTGTTTCACGTGAAAAAAGCAGGTCGCTATATGTATGGGCACGGGAATGTACAGTGCACATTTATTCTCATCACATTCCAGCATCTTAAATAAGGTGTAAGGACAGTTAACTCAGGGAACAGAATGCAAATTTTCACCTCCGACTACCACAACTACGCTAAATATTTTCATTAGCTCAAACGGGAAGGAGGTAATATATATTTAACATATCCTATTTAAATGTTTCGAGACGAAGTACGCGGTAGTCACATACGCGCCGGTTATATAAGTGTTGTACCAAATTAGGGCCACTAAAAGAACAGTCCACACTAGACGCTTGACGACAGCGGTCACAATTTAACAATAAAACTGTCACATCGACTGGCCGTTTGTATAATATTATATTATTACGTCTACATTACATTCGATAGTTCAAAACGGATAGACGTTAAATAACCTTATTGATAGTTATTATGATGTAAACGTGTAATAAAATTAGTAATATATCCTCACAACTTCTGACGTGAATTTTAAAGCCTTAATTTTAAATCCTTCATATTAACATGGCTTCATTCTTACCCAAGTAAACATACCAATATTAGTTTCCAAGTAACATTTTATATATCGCAATACAAGCGAGCGAAGCAGGTTTAAATTAATTAGTTCCAACGAGTTAGACTGCATCGAAGGAACTAAGACCCAGTGATAAATCTTGCAAAAGGCATTAACACGAGGAAAGGGCGGCAAAAGTCGGCAAAAAGTACAAAAGGATTCAGAGGTGTTCTCAAACGACGATAAACCGACTTAGAGACGATACCATTCGTTGTATCCAATCTGAATATTCCTGACATCCCACACTAAAATATTTGACATAATCTTAATTCGCAGGTTTTATTTCTAAAATAGTTTGGGTCTAGATTTATTCAAAATAAACGAGGCAGAGCCGGAGAATTTTCATACGAACAAATGAAAGGTTGTGATATTAAAACGGAAAAGCTAACGGTATGTAGTGCGAATGTCGACCCAAGTATCGTGTGTAATTACGCTCGGTGTTACGTTTGTCGGTGTATTCTAGATAACAGAGTCGGTCTACACAAAGATGCGGGCTGCGCCGGATATAGACTCTCATACTTTGTCCCATCTATAAACTTTAACAGCAATCTGTTAAAAGCGGAACATCCCTTATTTTGAACCTTAAAATTCAAAATGTTTCTTCGTTGCGGCTTTCTGAAAGTTTATGATTTCATAATATGATATGTGACTACAAATAACCGTGTTTCTAAACCAACCCAGGTGGTATAAATATCGAGTTTTTATATATTAAAAGTTGCATATATCTCCTGGGTGGCGTTGTTCTGTTCCGAGCGAACCCCTCACGTGGGATATCCAATTATAAAATACATATTCAAAGTGTGCACATTCATTGGGTCCGCGTAATACAATTCGACATATTGAGTTACTTGTTGACAAATCCATTACAACGGCTCAAGTGCGCGGATCGACTTATTTAAACAGCCAATGAATCATACTACATCGTACGTATCGATAACGAGAGCCCATTGTCTTATTTTTTAACTTTAACATTCATTTAAAGATAAAGAAAGCCTTTTCCCATGAAAGCACAATCGAAGATCGGTTATAATTAACTTGAAAGTAAATGTAAAACATCATTTTTAGTTTAAAACTATGTAATAACAGTCTAAAGATAAGACAGAGGATAACGATAAAGTTTTATTACACAACACGAAACAAACTGAGGTAAGTCAGACGGTTAACTGAACTGAACTTAGTTTCCGAGAACTTTGCTTTTAAAATATAAAAATATCCTAAAGTTATTCATTGTAAGTAGGATTATAAGTAAAATACAAATACCTCTATTCTGTGAAGATGTATGTATATACCTGTAAACGGAACTTTTTTTTATTTATCCAATTTTACACCTTTTAAAGTAGGCTGTTGGTGCATTATGGTTTATTTCAACGAAAAGGTATAAATAGGTACAAAACTAAGACCGCCGTCCACCAGAGAAAGAAAAAGGACGGCATGTTCTAGTTATCTGTTCCAGTTGAATAATATGAGAGCACAGAAAAATAAAGAGTTATTTTAAACGGACATACCGCTGTGGTTCTGTAGGAAATATGTTAATGAATATATGGATGCGATTAAAATAATTATATGAACTCATTTGATGTGAAAATCACAGGCTTGAAAGATCATCTGATATTAATCCATGAGTGCCAGAGACATGTTCGTTTATTATAAGAATGTTTTCAAGTTAAAACTAATTATGTTCGTAACATATGAAGTAACTCAACATCGATGGTGGCGCGTTCTAAGCACCTTTGATCTCGACAGTACATGCTAATGGCAATGTAGGAGTAGGCTAGTTTATGCTCAGAGAACCGTTACACATCGCGGTAATAAATATCTTATATATAATGCTCCCTATCGTTGAATATTATTACAATAAGCAAGATAATGATAACAGTGTTTGGTTATGTACTTAGACATATTATATAGGTGGTTATACGCACTGTCGTTGAACTTTAGTTAAGATGTTCAGTTAAATTTATTTGTTTAAAGTTAACAACGACTTTAACCGAAAGTGTAGCCTGTTTATGATGCAACAAATATGTCAAGGACACTCCAAGTGAAGGACCGTTCTCTCAAAGATTTACAATCAACACTAGGAAATGCTTTCGAGAGACTTGAGACTTTTTCACTACTCCGTATTTCATTACGGAGTATTTTTATAATAAATATTGTTCGAAACTTTAACGATCGAGGAGTGGTGAGTTTTTATAATTCTTATTAAAATAGCAGTAAAGGTTAGATCTGCACGTGTATACCGTTGTATAGAGAACGCGGTCGCCCCGCCGATGTCCGCTCAATTCCCACGGACCTTAAATATGATTGCTTGACTCTACGTACCTGTAAAACAAAACAGTCTTTTGTATATTATTTAACATTACTCAGTTAAGTAGCACATATATACATTTAAAGGCTGCAAGATGATTAGAAAAAACAATAAAAGTCAATAAAGATAAAACTGTCATCTTAGTTATCCGAGTGTTCAGAGATGGTTACAGCATATCACCGATAAATATAAACGATACTAAAAGAATGGTTATTTAAATTCAGTACGATTCTAATTAAAGTCGAAGTCGATACTTATACTTTCAAATTCTCTGTCAAAAAAAATATTACCAGTAATAATAACATATCGAAATCGACTTGTTCCCATGTTGAAAACATTAAAATATAACAGAGACATGTTTTATGTGTTTACATTTGTATCAAATACGTAGCGATTAGGCTGTTTGTATTCTGGAAATCGTCGGTTATGGTCGTAGGTGGCCGTTTGTAGGGTACAAAATGTCAGAATTGTGTTATGTACAATGTTTGATAATGGACGGGAATCTTAAAATATTGTGTTGGACCAATATATAATAAACAGTACAAAATGCAATAGTGCGTTTCCCGATCGAAGAATATTTCCAGTTTCCTTGCTGGTATTACAAAATGTATGACCGCAATCAAATATCACAGCGAAAGCAATCAGTTTCGTTAAGTTAGTTGTGGGACGAGGTGTATCCTCGCACACCCTACTGTTCTAATAATCCCATCAGGCTATTCTAGGTCCATGTTATTGTTTCACATACCACGAACCGCTGAAAGCCCTCATTGTACCTTTGTGTTGTTATAAAGTCCGCGCAACGCTACATCAAAGCATGTATCACATGAGTTGTTTTCTTTTAAAATGTTGTTTTCTAGCAGATACGTGTCATATTGGTGTCATCCGACTCACAGAGCTATCCACAGAAAATGTCTTCTGATATTTTAAATTGAAAACGGCGTTGCTGGAGACATTTTTCATCATCCCGATAAAGATTTAACCGAGCATTTGATCGGTAATCTCGGAGCCTGCGTCTGCCGCGGCTGTAGGTGGAGATATTAGTTTGCCCTAAACTAACATCCTCGTCGCTAGCAAGGCAATATGTGGCGACGTTGCCGCTCCGTGATCAGGCCGACCAGCTGGCGGTACCTGGTTTGTCCTTCAAGATGTTTTTCTCTACGATAGAGATCGATCTCGGTGAAATTGATCCTGAACTCTATGCCCGGAGCACGCACTCCCCGTACGACCCCATGGCTGCTCACTACTTGTACTCCTTCCCCTCCTGAGCTCGCGAGGGGACACTTAATCCCCTGTCTATTTCAAACACGTTTTACCTCATTCGTTTCGCGTCCGACAAAAAACTTATTAGATTTACTAGCTCCCGCGATCAATAAATACACTGTACACTGATTTAATACATCCGCAGACGTTGACGACCAATTATTATATATTATTTGGTTAGTGTTTCATTTAAATTGGAAACATTTATAAAAAAACATACAAAGTAATCTCGATTCGTTCCCAGTGAATATTATAAAATGAAATCTTTAAAAAAAAGTTTGAATAAGCACCGCACCGCACGCATAAATTAATAATTAATATCTGCAAAACAATTTACGAAATGAGCATGTTTATAAAGTAAGTATATAAAAATAAGTAACATCACAAACTATTAATAAAAATAATTTACATAAAAATATAAGAAACTTTTTCCAAATTCTACAAGAAACATATCTGATATATATTTTATGTTGGAAGAAAAAAAATAAATTATCAAACGGAATTACTCCAACGATACAAAATTAATTCACACGATTTTATTTAATTAACACGTAAAACGAGTTTCGCGACACAGAAAAAATTTAAGTCCAATTTTAATTAATTCAGTCTGTACAGTGTACACACTTACTATGCAAATGGACGCAAAAAGTTATAATAATAATAATGTAGAGAGCTTTATTTTTAGTTTGTGGAATATTATTGTCGGAGACGTAATAATGTTGTTGGTTAATTGTGGCGGCTCTTATAATAAGGTTAAGTATCGAAGCCGGTGATAAATGAAAATAGTATATGATGGGGGGCGAACTCCCGCGGAGGTCTGCACACATGGACGGACGAAGCTTCAGCACTGGGCGCAATACAACAGATGTAGCGGGATGAAGTTTGAAGTCGCTGGACAGGGTTTTATTTCGAATAATATAAGTGCGATGTTAATTCAGATTTTTCCTGTAGTTATATGATGGTATACTAAGCTGTAGTATGTGTATATGTGTGTATGTATGTATGTGATATTCGCCGTTCTCTCGTATCTCGCGTCCGGTGTTGTTAGTGACACACGCATCTTGTAATAATAGCGGACAACGGGCACGCACGAGCCACGCGTGAGAGCGCCCCTCGGTATAATTGTCCATTACGATTACACTACTGGGGGGCTTTACTTCACGTATCAGAAGTATTGATTAGACGTTTAGGATGACGGTCTTATGTTACTTTCATAATTATAAACACACGCATATAT